>CM069934.1:17289852-17411643 GCA_036172225.1 Cryptocoryne crispatula var. balansae
ATTGTTTATCTAAGTGAATATGATAAGATTACGACTAATGGGGTTTTTATCTTAATGTAGGCATTACGGTATGTGTAACCACTAACCCCTATTTTCATAGTATGATTGATATTGTTGCTGAATTTGGAGCGGGAATATAAGTCCCTACTAGTAGGCATATCTATGTTGGTAGGCTAGATGAGGAGGTACAAGAGTTGAGAGCATAAATAGAAGGTTTCAAGTTGGTCTAGAAGGAAAGAGGCTACACAATTATGTGTGTTGGGTGGACAGGCATCAGCAAGAGAAGCATGATTAACTTCTTGGTGTATTGTTCAAAGGGTACGACTTTCTTGAAGATAGTTGATGCTTCGGGTGAAATCAAGAATGTCGATTACACTTTTTCATTGATGGATGTCATAGTGGCAGAAATTGGTGAAGACAATGTTGTTCAGTTCGTAACTAACAATGAACCCTCTTACAAGGCTATAGGGAGGAAATTGATGGAGAAGAGGTAGCATCTCTTTTAGGTATCATGCATAGCACATTTCATTGACCTCATGTTAGAGGATATAGGTAGGAAAGTTGCAATTTCTACACTTGTGAGCTAGGCGCAAGTTATTTCTTCATTTATTTGTATCCCCGTTTGCCACACATAATGAGGGAGCATACTGTAGGGCACAATCTTGTGAGGCTTGACCACTAGGTTTGCCACAAACTTCATTACATTGTTAGAGGATTATTTTAACCACCTACATAACAAGGAGAATCAGTTAGAGATTCTTATCAAGACTAAATGGTAGATCACAAACAAGAGATATTGGAGAGGATTGACTATTACTTGGCAATTATTGAGTCACTGGTAGTTATTTTTAGGTTGGTTGACTCGCATGACAGGAACTAGATAGCACTCTCTATGATGCAATGGACTGTGCAAAATTGAAAATCAAAGAGAAGAATCCCAAATGATACAAAAAAATGGTGAAAGATCATAGATGACAAATGCGATAAAACTTTACATCATGATATATATGTTGTAGGTTAGTGAATATCTTTATGTTTATTTACTTTCTACTTAATCAATATTTAGTTTGTTAACAATGTAATATGCTTGAATGATTGTAGGATATTTTTTGAACCCCTGGATCCAATATGAATGACACGTGTTCAACGATAATGAGATGTTACGAAGTACTCTTTTGGTCATTCAGCATCTGTGTTGATCTTAGCAAGATAGGACTGAAGCCGAGTTAGAAGTGAAAGTTATATTAATAATTGAGAATGAAGAAATAATTGGTAACACTAATTATTTTGTATTTATCAATTTTCAGATGTAACACTATAGGATGAGGGTTGGAGTATACTCAAATGTTGATCTGAGATATTCTTGTGACAAAGTTTCTTCTAGAATGCTTAAGATGTTTTAAACCTTCGTTCAGAATTTCATTGATTGCCTAAAGATGGCTGATTGTTTGTTACTTTTTTACATCTGAGTAGTGGGTTCAAGTCAATGTCAGGAGTAGATGGAATCTACTAATATCTATCACTATCAGGATATTGAGCGAGATCACCAGTTCTTCTCATTATGAGAGGAACTGGAGTACATTCAACTTAATACAGACAAAGCGGAGGAACAAGCTGACATCCGATAAACTGGAGAAGTTAGTATTTTGTCATTGTGACATGAGGCTGCGTATTAAGAGTATCAAAGACCGACAGAAGATTTTAGAGGAGAGATTCACACGGTTTGCATGTGGACCATATGAGAAAAGAGCACATGGACCCCTTTAAGAGGTTGACATGGACCATATTTTTTAGGAGAAACACTCACTTGTTGCTTGGATAGAGGATGGGGCAGTCAGGGATCATCTAGCTGAATTTGATCATGAGAACTATGCATAGATAGAAGGAGAATTAGATGATGTTGAGGAAGAGGATGTTCTAACTACTCCTCAGCTAGTCCCATCTTCTATCCCAGCAGTCCTACACTAAACTCCAACTTTAACCCCAGCTCTAGCCTCACTCCCAACTCCACCCCCACCCCCACCCCCACCCCCAACTACATAACCCATTCTCAGTCTAGTGAGGACAAAGAAAAAAATGACATCAAGAAAAATGAGATGTTTTGCATAGTAATAAAAATCTATGGGTTGTGAGAATTCATTGCATGACATTGTAGAACAAGCGAAGAAAAGAAAGTTGGATATCAGACGACGTCCTGTGAGTCTATTAGACAGCACACATGTATCTTCACACTCCTCGGGTGATGATGACGAGAGGTGCTTACTAGTCACCTAGCCAGGAGGAGGAGATGTAGGTGGAGAAGATGCAGGTCGAGACTCTTCTAGTTCGCGACAACTTTGCTTTTTGATGAATGTGCACCACATCATTATGTAAAGCTAGATTCTCCTATGGTTGAGCTCCAAGCCTCCAACAACCATGGATTCTAGCTACACAACTCAATCATGTGCCGTAGTCTGATACTGTATATGACTGTAGTGAGATGGCTGATGCATTTTTTTCATATGAATATGCGCCCGCATTGACAAAAGGATAATAGACAACCCAGGTTCAAGAGAAAGAGGATGAAGGCTAATATCATGGATATTAATAAACATGAGGTGTACAATTATTACCAAGTTATTATGTTATAGTTGTAACATTTCATTTCTTTTTAAAACATATTAAATGTTACATTTGTTTCTTTAGGAATTTTTTAGTGGGTTTTCTATTTTTTTGATTTTGTTCTTGATTTATTTGAAAGAAAAACATACAAAAAAATTTTTGGAATCGGTTTTCTTTCTCTGGAATCAATCGATCTGATCCGATTCGAATTGGATCGGTATTGACCGATTCTTATTCCGAAATTTTTGATTCCTAACCAATTCCTTGAAATTAGACTCCTGGCATCATGCTATCTTAAAACCAAATTGTCTAGAGTGCACCTGTTTGAATTGTCACATTTAATGCTCATTGCTCAATGGTCAAAAACCACTCTTGGAATGTTAAAAACCCTTGGGGACACCAAAGAACTCCACCTAAATACGAGACAAGAAAAACCTATCAAGTTTATATTTTGATCGAGCACTCAACCAAGTGAAGTCGTTGTCCAGGTAGAAAATTTCAATCATATCGATATCATTAACCCATTCATTAAAAACAAACATTTTCTATTCCCACATGTCATGCCCCAATCTCTCTCCTGGCTTCAAGGCTACATTAAAATCTCCACAAACACACCGAGCACTATGATTATAACTGTTGATAACTCCCTTTAGATTGGTGAGAAAAGTTGGTTTATTCGCATCACAGATGTGACCATATACATTGAAGAGAAACCCTTGCGTAATGGAACCTAAGATAGCGAACTTGAGATTTGTACACACAATTCCCCACTCTTCTTAAATCCCATAATTTCCCTGCAGTTTCAACTTATCACACTAATCAGGAGTAAATATGATTTATTTACCTTCTCTCTTTCTTTCTTTTTTGATTTCCAATGCAATCTTGTTGTTCATCACAAAATTCAATTCCCTTATTCTTTTTTGGTGGTGCTTTTTGCTCGATGAAGTGCCCGTCGAGAACAGTTCAACCTTGTGAATGCCAACAAATCCCTTCACTAACTGCTCCCTCCCCCCCCCCCCCCCAAAAAAAGTTGAGACCCACAAGTTCTCCGAAGGCCTTGATAGCCTCATCAGATACAAAACAAATCCCCTCCATCTTACTTAAATCGAGGAGCTCATGTTGGGGGGGGGAGCAGACATTCGAAAGTAACATCAAATATCTATGCTTTTTGTCGCCATTGATACATCTCAGTGGTTGGGCATTAACACCATCCGAACACAACCCTGGGCAAACCACCTCCTCTCCCTCGAAGAGGGCTCTTCAGGCAAGTCCACAGCTAAAGGAGCAGCCGGCTCCGTGATAGACGCAAATGAATAAGATGAAGGACATTTAGACAAGGGTGTTGACTGGGAAACTGGCCAGTCTAAAGGGGTTACCATTGAACCAGAAAAAGTTGGACTACCTCACCTAACAAGAGTCAAAATCACCCACCTCCTCCAGCCCCGGTTCGATCGGGCCAGCAGACTACGAAACTGAATGAAGCAGTGTCGGGTCCGGGCATAAGTTACTCGAATTTTCACCAATAAGCCACTGTTGACTCGAGAGATCTGTGATAGGCCCCAAACCATCACAATCTTCGCCCGATAAGAGTGGCAAAGTTGGCCTCCGCTACCAAGAGACAATGGGAATCTTACTTAAAAATCCCTCCTTACTAGAAGGGTCACGATTCCGCACCCTCTAGTTGCTATAAGAGGGCGGATTCAAATTTTTAATAGAATACACCAACTTATCCTTCTTAAAATTTGAGTCATGACTCTACTTGATGACTTCACAGCTAGAGGGCTCAAGCCAACTAAGATGATGACCACCAAAGTTTTCTTCTATCCATCCTGACAATCTTGCCGAAAGGACTAAGAATCTTGAAAGAGTAAAAACCAACTAGGCACAAATTCCGCCCATTCTTTGACGGGTGATATCTCATGCTTTACTAGTAACACCCTTTACCAGAAGTTTCGTGTCAGCAGACGATTGTATCCAATGCTTGAAAGAATTATTCCAGACATTGAATTCATCCAAGTTCGATGCATCAACCCACCAGGACCTCAATTTTGGCCAATTCTATTTTAGGAAGAACTCCAGCAAAGCCTTCTTTTTCTTAGTGCCCTCATCTCCTGATATAGAAATCACTATGCACTGCTTGAACCGTTCACGCTTCACTCGAAGACCAGGCGGCATAAGAATGATGGAAGCACCTTGCTTTGCACCAGTATGGCCACAGACAATGACTGCAGATGGCAGCAAGCTTCCACGCCTCCGGACAAACGCATTCTCTATGGCCCACACCCCAACATCTCCTTGATTTGAGGAAACTGGCTCCTACAACTAGTGGGTGAATGGTCTTAGTCATAACAATGACCACAAGACCATCTCCCCTGGAAACCAAGCCCCTCTGAGGCAACTTATAGGATCTCCTTCAGGTAGAGGTTGCTTTGATGATAAAGACATTCGTCTCCGCAGGGTGGATCAGGGGACCCATTTCATTCACCAGAGACAACCACCCAAAAATTGGAACACCATCATTTCAACCCCTCGGATACCCTTGGAAGAAGACCCGCATGATGCAGGCCATGGAAGCACCCTGACCTCCTCTGATTGGACCACAAGCACTCTGAACCGTCCTGCTCCTGTCGGAGGAAGAACGTCGACACTCTAATGGGCTATAGAATCGTTGAAGCTTCTATCGCGATACATCACTTGGTAGTTTAATTCTTTCTTTAGTGGTTATCTTTCATGAGGAATCTCAAGGATGAGATCCAAGAACTCTGACTTTGTTGGACTCTTTAATAATCTTGGATATGTTGTCAACATAGAGGATAAATTAGCCTAGCTTTCTTGCAACAATTCTATTTTCACTGTGAAATCAGCTGAGTAGGTTGACTATTTGGGGGGGGGGAGCGGAGGGGGGAGGTTAAAGCATCAAGAGATGTAAGCATCAAAACTTAGTTGTAAGTCTCATCAATTTGATGGTTGAAACTATGAAAGATCTTAGCAAGGAATGCTGTCTAAAGGTGTATGGTCAGCTTCTTCGTACATATCAACCTTGCAATAGAGTGAACATTCAGGTTATACAACATATTCAATTATATGCAACATATAAAACATATAAAACAGTAACTATTAACGACATTGAATAAAACCTTATAACTTAATAATAATGTTTAATGAAAGAATAAAATTTAATAGTATATTCAATGTGTAACATGTAACATTATAATGTTTTATAAATTTATAATTTAATAATTTAATAATAAAACAGTAACATGTAACATTAATGATCAATTTATCATATTTTTTAATGAAAGAATAATACAACAATAACTATTAACTATTATTACTTTACTTTTTAAGTATGTTATGTTGACTATGTCACTTTACATTAACTATGTTAAGTTAACTAATAATATATGTTAACGTAAAGTTATTAATCAAAGATATTAGATATTAACTTTAACTAATAATAATGAATAAGTTCACTGTTAAAATTGTTAAGCAACTTATGTAAATTAATGGTTATTAATTATTAATTTAACTAAGCTAATCATTACATATTTATGTATATGTAATAGTTAACCACCTACACTTATAGTTTTATTTACTGTTAAATATATCAAAATTATAGTTACCGTTAAGCCTATCAAGTAAATTATATATATATCAATGTATGTTGACCTAAGTTTAACTATTAAAGCTATTATTCATAAAAATAAAAAAATAAAAAACTTTCGTATCACCTTGGGTCCTCGGATGATATTGCATGTTCGATTTCGGGATGATGACAAAAGACGTCGAGGGCCCGAGACCCAGCCACAGCAACGAGGACTCGGTCGCCACCTCCTGGTCCTTTGCTTCAATAGGTGCCGCGAGGAAGGACCACCACGATAAAGTGCAGCTGTGAGGAAGAAGTACTGGCCTCCTTGTTGGCGTTGCAGTAGCCATTGCGAGGAAGGGCCGTGGTGAGGAAGAATCAATGAACGGTGTTGTTGGAGCCTCCATGAGAAAGGAATAGTTTCTCTGCTTCACTATTGTATCTGTCCAACGTGTTGCTTCTTTCTAAAGGACAGTTGCTGCCGTGAGGTTTATGCAACCATGTCCAACATATGCTATCATCGTCATCACAAGAAAGAGCCGAAGGAGTCACACGAGAGCAATCGGATTCGGAGCAGAGTGCTCGCTTGCACAACAAAGGGGAGGGGAAGGTGAAAGGTTGTATACGATGTAAAGAAACCTCTCTCTTCTGTCAAACGTCTAAACCCATGCAAATATAGAAGGCCAACAGATGCATGATGCACATTTCATTATTCAAAATACCTCTTATGCCTTTTTCTCGTCTCAAAGCCTTGATGCCTCAGGATGTCTTCATGCGGAAAAGGAGTATGCCTCACAACCTGGCTGTAAAACATAAGCCTCTATGCGAAATCCCACTACTTCGCCTCAAGGCATACACCTTATCACTTTGAGGCACTGTTTTGTAAAACAATTGTTTGGAGCCAACTTGTTCCTACTAAGATCAAAATTTTCTTATGGAAGATTGCATAAGCCTTATTTTCCTTTTTCCTACTTGAAGCCACCTGCATAGGACTTTCCCTTTGATATCCACCTGTTGTGTGTTATGTGGTTTCAAGGAGAAAGGCGTGGATCACATTTTCATCAAGTGTGGGACCATCAATTTCTTGTGGCATATTGTTTTTAAATGTTGGAAAAGTTCATGGGCAAAACTTATATTATTTTTTTTTGTAAGTTCGGCCGGGGCTGAATCCATGGGCTTCAGATTCAATAGTGTGGAATTTGGTGTATAATCTAACACTTCTGGCTATGCTATGGTCTATTTGATGAGGAACAAACGCTTGTTTGAAGACTGTTTTGACAACCAAAATCGATCCTTTATTCGATGTCTGTTACGTGAAGGACCAGATGTTGGTGTTCTGAGGATGTTCCATGGAGATGTCTACTTTCAAGGAAAGATTTTTGATTTTCAAACCTCTTTATGCAATATTTTACTCTACTACCACCTCAGTGGCAGAGTTTTCCCTCTTTTTGCTTTTTCTCCTTCCAGTTGACTTGGTTTTTGTTTATTCCTAGTGATGTATTCCTTACTTTTGCTATAATAGTAAACTTGGTTTTTGATTTTTCAAAGAAAAAAAAAATCAGAGACATTGTGGGCAAAAATTGTTTGCACTAAATATGACCTGAGGGAGAATGATTCGTGGATTACAAACTTCAGATACGATGGTAGAATTTCTAGTACTAGAGAGGTATCGCCCATAACTAGTATCTCTTCAATTCTTCTTCAACTATTGACTTGGGGGATTGCAACAGGACTTTCTTTTAGAAGGATCATCGGATCAGTCATACACCCTTGGCCAATGTATTTTCAAGTCTTTTAAAGTTTGAGCCACACCAGGGTCATAAACCCTGCACTAGGGTTCAGTGCAACTGAGTTGATAGTGCTAAATGGTGCCTGTCTTTCAAAAGAAATCTCAAGGAGGAAATACCTGACTTCTATGCTGTGCTTATACTTCTTGAAGACCAGAGGTGTGTTGAGAATCAGGAAGATAATTAGTCTGGCTACCTTGTAAAATGTTGATATTTACAGTGAAGTCTGAAGTCTGCTTTGTGCTAGTTATTTTTGGGAGGTGTGGAAGTTCCGTGGTAATGCTGTTTGGGCACCTTTGATGCCTGTCAAGATCAATATCTTCTTCGGAAGATCAACCACATACTACCTACTAGATGTCATCTTTATAGCATATTTCCTCTTGTCATCACAATTTATGATTTTTACGGCATCAGGGAAGAAACCTGGGATCACCATTTTATTCATTGTGTGATCATTAATTTTCCTTGGAGGACCATGTTCAAGTGTTGGAAGATTTAATGGTTGGATCTTGTTAACATGCTGTCTTTACGCTTGAATGGTTCCAAAAGAACCCTTGACCTTCTGAACTCACTGTGTGGAAGTGCACCCTACTAGGCACTAGCTATGCTTTGGTTTATCTGGTGCACAAGACTTAGAAGAATATTTGAAGATCATTTTGAGAACCAGGAGCTATTATTTACAGCATGTTATTTTTTGTGAAAGACTGGCTACAGGTTTCTTCGCAACATTTTTTGAAGGTCTCTTTCTATGAGAAATTCTTGCTGCTTGTAGCTTGTTGGGCACATCTAAAGTCTTGTTATTTCAACGTGTTTTCTACCCCAATCACAATCCATCTTTTTTACTTTTTTCTGAATTAATAGAATTTTGATCTCATACTATATTAAAAAGTATAAATAATTGAGGCTCTTATAAACTACATAAAGCAAATTACAACAAAATGTTACATGTTGTATAAGATGATGTAAGGTATGTGCTCAACGACGATCGTTAGTCATTTGCTTTGATATTTGTTGCTTCACATGTTGAATTGATTCATGTAGATATCCTATATTCGTTTTCTTATCACCATCGACTATGTGAAGTATGTTGACAATCGATAGTCTTCTTGACTGTCTTCCAAAGTCATCAGTCTCTAAAGTCTCTTGTATTTTCTTTCAATTTCTTATCACTAGGATTAGCTTGGCTAATCTAGTTTGACCATCCTAGTGAAGTTACCACTTGAAATAGAGTATGCCTTTGCTATGTTTTACTCTCTAAAGAAATATAATGTGATGCAAATATTGTTGCATCTGTTTTTCTCTCATTAGGTTCCATATGTAGCTCTATTATCCAAGGCGCAAGATGCCCGAGGCAAGGGAAGGGTCATCTTGAGACGAGATATATATTTAATATATTTAATAATATATAATTATATATAATGTTAAATTTTTTAAAGAAAGAACATAAAAAATAAAAAACTCATGTTGTGTTTGCAAGATATCAAGATGTTAGGCCCTCAAGGTGGAAGATTGGGTATTGGGAGTTCTAGGGCGAGGAGAAGAGGATTTTAAGTTATTCTGGGTATGGATCTGGACAAGCAGAACGCGCAGCGCCAAAGGCGATTGTCTCTAATAACATAAATATGTAGTTATAGTTGTAAATGAAAGAGGATATACCTTGTGTCATTTTAACTATCTTATCGATATTTTGATTCTTGCAATTATTTTCCAACTTTATATTCATAGAATAGACAGAATAAGGTACCCAATAGAGAAGTGATCTATTAACTATCTTTAATCAACTGTTTTATAAGTTGTTGCATTATCTATGACAACTTAGATAAAATGGTCTTTCCCTGTCTTATCTATTATGATTATCAATTGAAATGTGCAATCAACATTTTTTATTTTACTAGATATGTCCGCTGACTTTCAAAAGACCATTCAGTTTGATAGTAGTGTAGAAAGTTTATCATGATCTTTCTAATAATACCTATTAAGAAAGATAACATACAATAATAAGATTAAGAAATTAAAGTGCTAACATGACAAGGTTTTATAAAATAATAAATATTAAAGATATTTGTCTAGCCATCGACCATTAATGCGCATTTGCTTTCATTCTACATGCATTCAAACATCTTCAGTCTTCACGTATTTTTTGATTTCTTCAACCTCTATCGGAAAATAAATATTGTAAATTTCTTTGAGTTGGTTGAATTTTCTTACCGACATCCTTAATTGTCTATCATATTTTTATAATATGGTTCATTTGTTGCATTAGTCATTATTATGGAGAAACTACCTACAAGTGGCTCTTCCATTCTTCTCATTGCAAAACTTTAATTCTTAAATGTTCTAGTTGTAGTTGATAGGTTGCTTTTCTTGCTCACTTGCAATATGTGGATCTGAGAGATTTACACGAGTCATCTCTCATGAGATTGTGGATCTCACATTAATACTCATCAAAAGGTTCATGTCCACTACTTAAAACTTGATCCATTTATATCTTCCAATTTGTTTAAATATATTTTCATCTATAAATGAGTTGCAACTAGTTTATATAACATGCATCACTTCACCTATTGAAAAAGAAAATAATTTAAGAGGTTTGTGATAAGGAAGGATAAGTAAATTAAATATTTAATTAGGCATCCCTTCATCACAATAGTGTTTCTTAGTGCTTCTAGCCACAAGTCGCTCTTGTCTAGTATCGTAATTGTTGACTCCACAAAGGAAAGGATGAGAAATTCTTCTCGAACTGTTTCTTTATGTTAGTGTAGTTGTCTCTTTCTCTTGTAGAGATCTTAAATAAGTATGAAATCGATTTCTCTTATCTTTGGTGGAGCTTTGTTACTTGGAGTGACATTTTCATTCTTTACAACATTTTCTACTCGACAGCTAACATAACTTTATTATAATATTTACATTGTAGTTTTTTTGTTGTAAACTTATTAAGTTGCATTGTGTCCAAACTGGACATTTTGGGTTGAGTCGGTAGTTTATGTATCATGACCATAGTTCGTCAAGTTGCCACTAGGTCGGACTGAGTCGGTTGACCTGGTCAGTTTTTGGGCTGACTGATTAGGTCCCGACCCCGCGACCCCGACCTGGTGGTTGTTTCAAATTAATTTATTATTATTATTTATTCCGATCCCTGGCCGACCCGGTCTCGACCCCAGCCAACTTAGGTCAGTTTTCCCGGTCCCGACCCCAGCCAACTCAGGTCAGTTTTAGACCCAACCAACCCGGTCCCGACCCCCGATCCCACCTATCTTGATCATGACTATCCACTACTATTTTATAAAAATGGTAGAATAATAAATAAAGAGAATTGAAGAAAATGGTTAGTAACATAATTAACTTCAAAAAGTATCTTTAGTGTTGAGAGTATTGTGAGAATTGGTTGCAGAGAGAGAGAGAGAGAGAGAGAGAGAGAGAGAGAGAGAGAGAGAGAGAGAGAGAGGCCCCCAATGGCTAGTCCAATGGTTGAGCAACCTGGATCACCTGACCCACCCAACCCAGTCACCTGGGATGGTCAATCCAACATGGGTTCAGGATTGATTGGGCAGATCAGGTCCTGACATTGGACGTTGGTAAACAATTTATCAAATTAAATTTCTCAACTGTGATTGGCTAAAGAAGGTGGAGAGAATTGGTTGCAGCTGCTTCATCCTTTCTGCTTTTTCTTGATTGTTAAATGACTAAGTAGTGCTGTAATTGCATATTTGCTTTGCATATCTTTTCTACATATCTTATATTTAATAATTCATTATGCGTGCGTTGCCTCTCCTTGTTTTATTGTCCTTGTTTCATAGTTGCTTCTGAACCCAAGTTTGTGGGTAAATGCCTACTGATCTTAATTCATAGGAGCTCCCTTTTTGCATTTCTTTACTCTTTTGTCGTTAGTTAAATGGGTTGTACTCGTCTGCAGATGTCATGTGTTCAAATGGATTCGAATATCTCAAGGAAAACTGCCCATCATTACACTTGGAACTCTTGAAAACTGCTGAAGGCTGTGAAGAGGAATGCAGCAGTGGTGGAAAGAGCCCGTGTGTGGGGAGTAAGCTCACTGACGGTGGAGACGTCAATGGACGGAGGGTAAAGCAACGGATCGAAACCTCCTGATGGTGAAGTAGTGTGGTGATGTTGCCGACCCAGAAAAAGGGCCTCGTTACATGATAGCGTCTTTTGTTCTTTGTCTCTGGATAATGGTGTGAATGGCATACGTTGTAGGTATTCTTCACCAGTCATCATTAGAGGATCCAGAGGAGTACCTGTCATGCGTCTTAGTAAGAAGCATTGATGTGCCCGACCCGCTTTTTGACGCCTGTGATGGTGAAGCTAAAATACACGGAGATAGAGGAAGCGACAATTGATAATTTCTTTGGGCCTTCAGTTGTTGCCCCTTGATTGAAATTCTTAGGGAAAGATGCATGTAGATGTAGGCTTGTGTAAATTTGTGACATTTAATCTGCCTCTTTGGATACTCTTCCGTCGTTCGGGGTTGGTAAATTTGCCGTTTCTTCATTTGGCGAAATCTACTGCTGATCCAGTTCAATCGATCCGATTTAGCAGGTGCCAGGGGCAGAGGGTACAGTTAGAATTTCTCTTTAAATTTAGGAGGTTTGAATGCTCATTTTTACTTGATTTTCGTTCCAAATTTGAATGAAATGATGAGGATGGTGTTAAAGGAGTTGTAAATTTACTTTTGTATTCTGTCTTCTGAAGTAAACGTAGATTTCATTTCTTATCTCTCTTATACATTATTTTGCCAAGTATTATTCATGTTTGGTTACAAAGGATAACAAAAAGAGGATCATGTATAATAAATAAAAAAGGTAAGATACCAAAGAGGAGATTTCACGTTTTTTATTGTGGGAATTTTTTTTCTATTAGAACTATTTTATCATGCAGCCAAACATTTGCTAGGTCGATTAAGATACAAACTAATTCATAAGGCGTTTGGTTGCATGGGAAAAAATTAATATATATTTAAAATAAAATTTGTTTTAAATGTTTGACAATTATCAAAAACTGTATTTTGTAGTTTTGTTTTAAAAAAAGAGATCTTTTTATAATGATTTGTAATTTTTCGTTATATGTGATTTTCACACTTTGTAATTAAATATAGTAGTTTCATATTTTAAGTTACTTTATTTTTATATATAAATTTAAACGTCTTATTAATCGACTTTTATCGGACATTACGGCGGGTGCCGAACGGACGGATATTTTCAAAACTGGATTAACTGGTGAAGGGTTTTAGTCAACGGATCTGTCATTGAACTGTTTTTCTTAATTGGACCGTAATTAATTCTCCTCTTTTTCTTTTTTTTAGTGTGACAGAACACCGCTAATCGTTTCTCCTTTGCGAACATGGCCTGATGAGTAGTAACTCAACCGAACCTCGTAGAAACCTGGGCAGAAGGATTGATTTTGGCAAGCAAACAAGATGTACAAATCTTGGTGGATCGAGTTATTGTGAGCAGAATTTTACGATCCCGCGCCTGTTTTGTCCAACTTGTTCCGGTAGTATCTACGGTATACATTTCATGATAAAATTATATACTAAAATAAAATTAAAAATACTGTTGAAATAGTGGACATAGTCTCACGTGAATGGTTAGCCGGAATGTTGGTTTTTTAGTTTGTAAGATGATATCAGAGAAAAATACTAATTTCAATATAATCTTTGATTTGATTATTTTAACTCTTATTCTAAGTTTCTTTGTTGACAAGGAGAGAGGCCGTTGATGATTCATGAGAAGGCTCCGTTACTTAACATTTTGGGTTCTCTAACTTCAACTTCTTGATTTTGGATTTTGTAAGGATAAATTTATCAGGTTTGGTGAGGTAGAATAAAAAAAGTGAGGATCATATATAATTGAAAAAAAGGGTGAGGATCATATGTTGTTCTATTCTCTAACATAATTTTTTTGTGAGGGCGGGCTTCTGCTGAAACTGAGGCGGGTAGATATTTGGGGATAATCCTCTTAGGGGGAAGGGGGGGGGGGGGTGTAATCTTCTCCTTGCTTTTCAGTTCTAGACCGTGTCAGTCTTACATTAGAAAAAAGTTAACTACAAATCGTGTGAAGTTGGTCATTCGGATGGATCGAGTTACATGGTAAGCAAAATGTAATGACCCCGCGCTTGTTTTGTCGGACTTGGTACGGTAGCATCCACATTATATACTCTTCCTGATAAAACTATATACTAAGGTAAAATTGAAAATAAACTAAATAAAAAATTATCATGTTTAGTGAGGTAGGACAAAAAAAAGTGAGGATCATATATAAATGAAAAAAAGGTGAGATATCACAACAGAAGAAATGAAAAAGGAAGTATTTTAAGTCCTTTTATCAATAAAAAACTATAAAATATATTTTTGTAAGGATTGCTACATATGAATTTTAGGAAATTTTTTTAAAAATATTTTTATGATTAAAACTCATTTTATCATGGTACACAACATCCCACAAAGGTGGGCATCCCTATACTCCAAGGGTGAGGTGCCGCTGGCTGCAGTACGTGTTCTCTTTTGCGTCTCTTGAGGCACAGCGGACAATCTCGATGCTCCAAGATCGATGAACTGATTTAGATCGAGCAAAATGGTGCGAAGCGGATCAACGTGCTGCCAACCAGTATCTAAAACCATAGCAAGGAATTCTTCAATGGTTATATTAAATCATGAATAGAAAATTTTATTGTGAAATCACTATGTTACGACTATCAGTTTTGAGAGAGAGAGAGAGAGAGAGAGAGAGAGAGAGAGAGAGAGAGAGAGAGAGAGAGAGAGTTGATGACCGCTGCTTGTTTCACCATCATGTTTCCGTCCGTTAACCAGTTAGGTATCCTATATATAAACCGTAAGCCTCATGAATCATTCTCATATTGAGCTATTAATCTAATGAATCTAATACAACAGGCCAAAACGCAATTACATGACTTAACTTATTTTATCCCGTTAGTGGGTTGATTCAGTGGAGTTAGATATCTTGTATCCAACCCGTTGTCACTGGCTCAACTCTGTGTGTAATCCTCTAGATCTAGTACGAGTAGGCCATTTGTTCTTTGCAGAATTAATTTTAATTTAATGAATTCATAATTTTATTGTAATTTTAAAGTATATTAATCATAAATCATACTAAATAACTATGTCAAGATCCCTAAATAGTACGGATAATAGCAACTAACTATTTCTGTCGATAATTATTATGTGGCTATAATCACTCATCCATGCAATATTTCAATCAAGAAAGATAGGGTCCACATCTAGATTGGGTTGGCTCAGCCCAAACTCAACTTATTAGGATTGGGTCATGACCCGGGTCGTGACCTAGTCTGACTCCTATTTTTCAATACTAAAAATTTTAAAATTTTAAAAACTACAAAATAAAAAATCCTAAAAAACTAGGAAAAGGTAATATAACTAAAAATAAATTTATTCATTTTATTCAAATCTTAAAATTTCTACTTGCTCTATATAATTTATATACTCCCCCATGTCATTTGAGTTGAGTACTTATCATTTTATATATATACATGATGATCATATCCGTCACTTCCTCGTAAAATAAATCATAAAAGAAGATCTTCAAGAACTACCATAACTATCATAGGTGGACTGTATTACAATGTCTAATGATGATACATAATATAAGGAATCGTTTTGAAATTTTGATGCAACAAAAGTGGTGATTCCTTTGGATTTTATAGACATAGTCTCAATTAGAATTGAACACCAAAAACCAAAAATCTGATTTGATCCAATCAAATCTTTGCCTCATTCTACCAATCCCTAAGACTAGAGAAGAATAAACATAGAACACTCTATGCTTTCCAAGCTGCCCAAACGCAAGACCACTAGCGGTATCCGCACAAACTTTCTTTGCATACGGATTTTTTTTGCATGTCGGACATTTCGACTCATCCAAAACAGAGCTCCACCTTGAAAAAATGTACTCCAGAGAGAGAGAGAGAGAGAGAGAGAGAGAGAGAGAGAGAGGGAGGAGATTGACTATGAAGGATATAAGGCACATCCCATGATCTTAAACAATTTTAAAAATGATCTTATCTCTATTAAGTCTTTCCATCATCAAGTACGTCACGAATATAAACCCTTGTCCATCAAATATCTCGATTGGATATGGATATGGCATTAACTATCAATCCCTCGGTAAACGGACACTTCGAGATCCTGCACTTGGTATCAGAACAATTAGAAAACTCTTTTTTAAATTATCTTTTCAACTCTAGGCAAAGATTTAGAGTATTTTTCTTTAGGACATTGGCTCTCAATTACCTAAAGTGAATAATCTCTTGTTGTCCACTTAATTGTTTCCACTAAAATTTTCTTGTACCCAATCCATTAATTGTAGTGGACCATCATATTAGTGGTCAACAAATCAATAGCTAAAGCACAGGGTACGTCCAATAAGACATCTTTAGTAACTAAGGTCAAATATTCAACCGTGCAACCATAAATATAGAAAACCCTAATCGACAATTAGGTAAGATACCATTCAAGATATCTAGTTTGGTTAGTTTAGTGAAATAATGTCTCTAATGAGCACCTATATGTCTATCTTGATTAATGACCAATGATATCAATCATCCTTATCTTATGAGAAGACATAAAAAATTCTTAATGTCTCATCTCAAAGATTCTATGATTAGGAACATTTAGATCATATACCTTTAAATGATTGATCTCATCATGATTCAATCATCATTTATGTGATCAATAACTTCATTATGATATTCATATCTAATAAGAGATTGTAACGAAGATAAACCAATTTAATTGAATAGTATATTTTAATAAATTTTAAATCATTTTCAATATGATTGACTTGTAGGGCATACATTTTTATCACATAATTCATCCCATACTTCTCTTAGTGATATGTAGGGAACTAAGAATCTTGAGATGAATCAATTGGTAGAAATGTATGTCCTACAAGAAAATCAAATTTTATATGATTTGGCCTTTTTTAAAATATCTTATTCGATTAATTTGCAATTCTTCATTATTTGCTTTAATTAAATGCATATATCATAAAAAATCTTTGATCACAAGTATTCATGATTGAATTATGATGAGATTATGATAATGAGATCAATTATCTATAGGTATGTGATCTAAATGTTTCTAATCATATCTTTAAGGTGAGATATCAAGGATTCATATAGACTAGTGTGTGTTATTTCTTCCCATATGATGAGTATGACTGATCTCATTTGTCATTAGTGCAGAGACACTAAGATATACATACAAACGCTCATTAGTAGAATAAGCTCTCTCAACTAAACAAATTAAAAATCTTAAATGGTATCTTACCTAACTGTTTATCAGGATTTTCTACCATCACAATTGCATGGTTACACTTTTGACTTGAGTTGTCAAAGATGTCTTGCCAGATGTACCATGTGCTTGAAGTATTTTGATTCACGAATCACTTAGTTTGATGGTCTAATATAGTTGATGAATACAAGGAAAACCTAGTAGAGGCAATTGAGCAGATAATAGGGGATCATTTACTCTTGATAAGTGAGAGAGAATGCCTACGAAATTGTACTCTAAATTCTTAGGCATGATAGATAGGATAGTTAAAAAAATTATTTTTCTAATTGATCCGATTTCAAGTACATTATCCAAAAGTGTCAAGATATTAAGCAATTGATAGTTGGTGATGTATCCCTATCTGACCGGGGTATTCGATGAACAAGGGCTTATATTCATACCGTAACTAATGATGGCAAAGCTTCATGGAGATAAGGTTATCCCTTAAGTCATTTGGGATTATAAGATATGACTTGTACCCTTCATAATCGAAAAGTTGTTATTTTAATTAGGCTTTAACTAAATAGACTATTAGGCATAGTGAGTAACATACCTAAAGATTGATCCATAAGTATAAAGGCATAGGCATAATTTATATAAATTGATTTTTTATAAAAAATTTTAATTTCTTTAAATATAAGTGAATTTAGCCAAATCTTATTAAGCCAATAATGTCAATTTCATGGCTAGCCTCCTCCATTTTTCCCTCTCTTCTTGGAGCACATTTTTTCATGGAGCTCATCTGGAATGAGTTGAAAGGTCTGACACGTAGAAGAATATATTTACAGAGGAAGTTCATATTGATATCGCTAGAGGCCATGTGCTTGAGCAGTTTGTAGGAATGGACTATCTTATGCTCATTTTCTTTCAGTCTTGGGGATTGGTAGGATCTCTCACATGTATATTCAATTAGATCAAATCCGATTTCGATTTTCGTGGTTCAATTCCGATCAAAACAATGACTATGATAGTCATGGAATATAAAAATTCTACTACTATAAAATGATTCCTTATAGTGGTATCGAGCTAGGTTAAAATTTTGGTTAAAACTGACATGGAATTGATGTTATTTTATGTTTTTTATGCATTCCCAAAATTTTATGAATCTCTTTTTTGATGGGGGCAATCATAATTTGTATTTGATACTATTTTGAGAACTGCTGGTTCTAAATAAATCTCATGACATAGGACTTTTAAAATTCATCTTTCGTTCAAATTTTGAATCACCGGCGAGTTCATTACAATGTCAAGAAGATGGTGTTTCAATTTATCGAGTGTCAACCTCCGAAATTAAGAATTCCGCGAATAATTATACCTCTATGGGGGCCAAGAAAACCTCGTGAAGGTTTTAGAGCATAGCAAATATGATTTCATAACTCTTCTCATTGATTTTTTGTTTCTAATGGCAGTGGAGTGGTAGAATTTGGCATTTTTCCGTTGAGTTGAACCTCCGTAGTGGCACTTCCCACCTTTCCTCTCAGCAATAGTTGTCGTATTTGGAGATAAGTCCAAAAGATACGTACTCGTGGTTGGACTAGGATTATTTGAGTTTTTTTTAGGTCTAGAGGTTCCAAATTTGGGGACTAGATCCGATTGGGTGTACCGGGTATTGTGGGACCAAGCTGCAATTGTAGTCGCAGATTGGAGCTTAAAAGCCTAGGTCAACACCCAGTTTGGACCAGGCCACCATTGGCGTTCACGAGGACGCACACAAGACACAATGATATATCATTAGAATACTAATATAATATTTCTATTAATGATTTTATATTTTTTAAAATCAATAAAATAAAAAAATGCAATAAAAATATAAAATGTTTGTTAAAAATTCTAATAAGTTATACAATGAATTATTAAAGAGTTAATGATTTGTTATGTGATTTTAAGTCTTATTGTCGTCAATCAATCATAGTTTAGTTTTAAAATTATTTTAAAGTGTTAGTTTACAATTTTAAAGTGTTAACTAGTAAAATTATTGGCTTAGTTAATCATGTAAAATATAATTTTGTAGAATGGTGATTAGAATATTAATTTTACACTTTGTACAATTTTTTTAATATATGAATATTATAAATTATTTACTTATGCTTGTTTGATGCATATAAATTGTTTATATGTTTATTTCATGTCATTTATTTTATAAAAATTACGACAACTATAAAATTTATCATTTATAAAATTATGAATTATACTTTTATGATATAAATATTATATCATATAATTATCATGTATTTGCGCTATATACATGCCATGTTTGATGGTGTGTATGCATAAAGATCATGGACTTAGGTGTAATTATCATGTGATGGTGATTATTTTACGTAGATGTGTGTTTATTGCGGCCTGTGTGCCTTCTCTTCTCTCTATTCAATTTTTATTGTAAATTCTACCTCCCTCCATTTATGTACTCTCATTGTTTAAAATCAAGATTTCTTATTGAGATATATACATTTGTGAGTCTTCATACCCTTAAACCGTTTGTAATGGTAAGAATACCAATTCTTGGAGGATGAGAGAGTGAGAACACTTGGAGAAGTGGAGACACATCTACATTGCCGTCAGATCCTTGCTCTTTTTAATGCATAGCATCTTGGCTTTGGTGTTGCATAATTAATTAGGGTTAATTCCCATGATCATTAATTGTATTTCTTGCATATGTGTTATGTTATTGTGTGCTAATTTATATGCCTTAAATATATGATATTGCAAAGTTATGCATATATATGTAGCGCATATATTGATGAAACTAAAAAAAATCTCTCCATTTATAAATTAGGTCAATAAACACAAGATATTAAGAATGACTCACATAGACTTCTGTTGTTATGATCTTGATGCGTTAATCTTATATTGGATGAGTTTGTTGTGCTACCACAAGGCACAATCAATAAGGGATTGGTGATCATGGCCAAGGCAATTTACCAAACTTTGGGGTAAATTATTTACATGGCTTTGTTGTGCTACCACAAAGCTATGTAATGAATCCATTCTCATAACATAATAAGTTTGTTTGACTTAACTAGAGTATTTGATTTGTTGTGCTATCATATGGTCATAATTCTAAAGCCTAAATATGACTAAGAGTTGCAATGGTTGCAACTGACAATAATTGTCTACCTATTAAGTATATGATGATTCATTGTGCTACCACAAAGTCATCACCATAATATTGATAGGGTCTTAGCTCCCATTAAGATGTCATCATGATATCTGATCTTTGCATAATGAAGGTTATACAAATTTGTCAAAAAATTAGTAGGAGTATGAATTAGGATAAAAAGATAGTATAAGAAAACATGTTATTGATGATGGTTTATTGACAACGGCTAAAAATGAGTCGCCGCTACTATATAATAACTGGCGATGATTTTTTTCAGCCATTGACACATAACATATTAGTGATGGCGGCGGACGCCACAAAACTAGTAAAAAACATGAGACAAGTTTTTAGAGAAACAACAAGTTATAAGCCATCACTAGTGACCCCATTTGACCATTGAACAGACGGCTATAATGGTGCTAGTGGCAATGGCGTAGAAGCCATCACCAATGAATTTACAAATTTTTAACCCGTATGATTCCCCTTCCCTCCCCCTTCATTCTTCTATACTGTCTCTCTCTAGTGCAAGCTCCCATCGCCGCTGACATAGATTGCTACCACCGCTGCTTGTTACCATTACCGTTATTGTCAGCATTGGTCACTATCATCCTTGATGCAACATCTCTCTCTCTCTCTCTCTCTCTCTCTCTCACTCAAAGGTTTGTCATTAGAGTTCCCCTTGTAGGAGACCCCTACTGTTAGTCACCTTCGTCACCACCACTATCACGCTCAGCTTCCCTCATCATTCTCACGATGAATCTTTTCTCTTTTAGGTATATATATTTACCCTAATCTGTCTAGGATTTGTCAAGTTTGATTTTAAGGTTTAATTCAGGATTTGACTTGGATTTAGTGGCATTTAGTTAATTTGGTTGTTTTTAAGACTTATTTAAATGTGGTTTGAATATCAATGGAATGAGATGCTTGGTTGTATGCTAAAATACAAAAATTTGTTTTTATATAGTTCATTTAAATCTTCGTTTAGGCTTTTTTATGTTTGATTTAAGGTATTGATAAACCCTCTTTTAGGTATTTATAAATCTAAATTATGTAGTATTGTTTTAACTTTTATTTTATGGTTGACTTAGGGTTTTTTTTAATTGTGCTTTTAATCTTAATTGATTAATATATATGATTAGTTTATAATTTATATAATTTTGATTTTTATTACATAAGCATGCTAGTTTAGGTTTAATATATATGATTAGTATAGGGTTTGATTACATAATCATATATTGATTAGGCTTTCCAGTTTTGATTTGCCTAACATTCATAGAATCTAAAAAAAGAGTTAACCCTAACCAGTGTTGGTTAGGCCAATCTAAACTAGCAACTGAATTGGATTGGCTTAAATGACTATAAAACAAAAAAAAGTTAGAACCTAAAGCACGACTAGTTAGGCCAATCCAAACAAGTTTTTGGTTTAGATTTTCCTAATGGCCATCAAAACCTAAAATCGATGTTGAGTAGGCTAATTCAAACCAATAACTGGTTTAGATTGGCTTAAATAGCCATAAAACTAAGGAGAAAGAGTTCCAACCCAAACTGTGGCCGATAAGCCAATTCAAACCAGTTACTAGTTTGGATTGGTTTAAAAATTCATTAAACTCCAAAAATGTTAGAATAAAACACGATTGGATAGACTAATCCAAAGTGGTTTCTAGTTTAGATTTGCCTAACGACCATAAAACCTAAAAAATGTTTGAACTTAAACTGTCACTGGTTAGACCAATCCAAACCAAAAAATGAATAGATTGGCTTAAACGGCCACAAAACCAAAGAAAATGGTTAGAACTCAAATTGTGGTTAGTATGGCCAATCCAATTCAGGCGAGCCTTTTCAAAACAAACTAAACTCATAAACTGAATTCTTTGAAGTATTTTAAATTTCTAGGTCTTTCAATGCCAAATCGATCAAATGTTTATCAGATCTTGGCTCTCTTTTTATTATTTTTAGGAAGTTTAAAATGAGATCCGCATTTAAGACTTATTTCATAAAGAGGTTCAGTTAGAATTAACTATGTATTTTATTTTATTATATAATTTTTTAATTTTGCATATTTTTTTTATAATTTAAAAAAACTATTAGTCTATATGAGTAAATTCGACAAGTTTTGAATAGATATCCCCAATAAATTAAATCTTATGTATCTTTAAGAAATAGTGAAAATTTTATAGTATGCCTTTGATGAATGTGGGACCTGATTTAGAAATGGTCAAAAGAACATTTTAATTCAATGTCCTTGTAAAAGATGTTGTAATACTTTTACTTTTAAAAAATATATGTTTAAAGAGCAATTAATATGTGATGCCATATGGTCAAATTATCGAACATCGATAAGTCATAGTGAAATAGAAGTTAATTTAATTAACAATATGATGTCCAATTAAATGAATCACAAGATTAAAATGTTAATGATGAAGTGATAGAAATGCTTGAAAATATTTAAAAAATTCAAGAAACAATTATACATAGCGAGGATGAATTAAATATGGCAGCACAAAAATATTTCCATTTATTAGATGTTGAACACCTTTACATGAAGGTTGCAAAAAAAAAATCTAAGTTAAAATTTATTTTAAAGTTGATTAAGTTAAAGCCAATAAATAGTCTAACTAGAAAATGTAAAAATAACATACTGTCTTTATTTAAGGATGTATTACCTAAAAATGCAAGTGTTCTAGACACTTGGCATGAACTTAAAAAATATGTTAAGGACTTAGGACTTGCTGTCAAAAAATAGATACATAGAATGTTTGTATTCTATTTTTGAAAGAGAATGCAAATAAAATTGTATGACCACAATATGAGATTCCAAGATATAAAGATGATCCTGAAGATAGGAGTAAGATAGTATCATATAAAATATTACATTATTTTTTATTAAAAATGTTGCCATGTTTGTTTATATTAATGAACACTACTAAATGAATAGCATAGCATAGCGAGCCATGTTCTTATCAATCAAATGGTGAAATACATCATCTTGCCGATTCTTCTTCTTGGAGATGAGTTGATGAACTAATCCTGATTTTATGTTGGAGAACACAATGCTTGAGTTGAGTTGGCACAGATGTCTTTAACCTCTTCGGTAACATGTATTCAAAGTACAATGTTTGACTTGTTACAATAGTTTATAATTTACCACTATATATATCTATGAAAGTAGCATATTCGATGATTTCATGTTTAATACAGGGTCTAAGATCTTTTGGAAATGATATTGATATATACTTACAATCGTTGGTGGATGAGTTAAGGTACTTATGGAAGATTAGATTAGAGACATATGATGCTTTAAAGAAAGAGAATTTTTCATAAGAGCCATATTGCTAGGAACAATACCATAAATGATTTTTTGAGATATGTAAATCTATCTAGATGGAGTACCAAAGGAAAATTAACATCTCCACTTTGTAATGAGGAAACACATTCAGTTCAAGTAGTTCATAGTCGAAAATAATGTTACTTAGGACATCATCGATTCTTACCAATAGTACATTGTTAAAGGAAGAACTAGTATAAGCATTTGTTTGATGATTGTCGATGTGGGAAGATAACACCAAAGATGTTAACAAGATATGAGATATGAAACCAAGAACAAGAGATGGACATAATTGGTTTAGAAAACTATTTAAGAAAGAATTAGAGAACTTGAGAATGAATTTAGTTAGGAATAAAAATGGGAAGAAAAGAAGTATTTTTTAGCAACTCCCATATTGGGCTTCTTTAATTGTCAGTCATTATTTAGATATCATACACATCGAGAAAAATGTATGTGATAATATTCTTAACATGTTTAACTTGTCAGGATCAGATAAGGATAATTTGAACTCAAGAAAAGAATTGGTAGAGTAATAAATTTGTCCAAAATTACATCCACACGAGGGTTCGTCTAGGTTTTAAGGTGCAATTTATAAGCTTAACAATGGACAAACATATCCAATACTAGCTTTTGGGAAGAACATTCTGTAAGGAATCAATACATGACAGTGGAAAAAATTTTGATTCCTTAAAACCATGATCTTTGCCTTGGTCGATGACGAACTAGTAAAATCGAGAACCAAATATAAAGTAGAACGAGAGTACCTCATGTGATTTCAAAAATCCCTCACCATGGATGAAGAAAGGGCATTCCTCCTTGCTGAAAACCGTTTAAGTGGATGGTCTCTAGCGGTATCCACACGATCTACTTCAATAGACGAGTTCTCCCTTCCTTCGGGCTTCCAAAAACTTTCTAGATCCAAGTTTGACCATGGGAGATCACCTTGTAAGGAATCATCTATAAAATATTGGTGCAGCAGAATCGAAGATTCCTATGGGTTCCTTTAGAATCTATCTTAATTGGAACCGAACGACGAAAATCGAAAATCGATCAAATCGAGTTCGAATATACCTGATAGAGATTCATATAATCCCATGAAGAGAAAGGAGATGAGCTTCTTAAGCTCTTCAAATGTTCAAGTGTCTAGTCTCTAGCAGTATCCATACGAACTTCATCCATAGCAAGTTCTCCCTTCACGTCGGCCTCGAGAACCATTCCTAAATGGAGCTCCATCGCCCATGGATGCCTTATAGAGAGAGAAGGAGGTAGGGAGGAGGCTGAGGATGTGGTTAACACCCTTAGGTTGATAGGGTTTGGTTGAAACTATTAGTATTTATAAAGAATTTTGAAATTTCATAAAAACCCAAAATCTCTATAAATTATGCCCTTGCCCCTGTACTTGTGGATAAGCCCTTTTATGTGTGACCCACTAGGCCCAATAGCCTATTTGGTTGAGGCCTAAATGAAATAGAACAATTCTATTTAATTTAATTAAATCTGTTATCTGATAATAGATTAATCGGCCTATCGATCATGAAGGGTACAAGCCACATCTCATGATCCCAAATGGCTATGGGGATAATCTCATCTCCATTGAGCCTTTCCATCATCAGTTGCCACATGGATATAAACCCTCGTTCATCCAATGTCCCAGTCGGAAAGGAGTACGGCATCGACTGTCAACTCCTTAGTATACCGACTCTATAAGATCCTGTACTCGAAATTGGATAAATTGGAAAACTTCTTTTCCAATTATCCTATCTACCCTGACCAGTGATTTAGAGTGCTATCTCATAGGACACTCACTCTCACTTACCGAGAGTGGACGATCCCTTGTTGTCCACTCAATTGCCTCCATTGGGTTTTTCTTATACCCGATCCATCGCTATACTGGAGCATCTAAATGGTGATCCATAAGACAATGGTCAAAGCATAAGTTCCACCCAACAAGACATCTTTGGTGACTCAGGTCAAAGGTCCAACCATGCAATCGTGATGATAGAAAACCCTAATTAACAGTTCGATAAGATACCATTCAGGGTTTCTAATTTGGTCAGTTCAGTGAATTCATTCAACTAATGAGCACATGTATGTGTATCTCAGTGTCTCCACACTAATGACCAATGAGATCAGTCATCCTCATCACATCAGAAGACATCACATACACTAGTCTATCCGAACCTTGATGTCCCGTCTTAAGTATCTTATGACTATGAATATTTAGATCAATTACCTCTAGATAATCAATCTCATTAACATGATCTCATCATGATTTCATCATCATTGCATTTGATCAAGGACTTCATAATGATATTCGTATCTAATAAGAGCTTATAATGAAGATTTTCCTAATTAATTGAATGAAACATATTTAGAAATGTCGAATCATATCATATATGATTGGCTTGTAGGACATACATTTCTATCACACCTTCTAGAGAAGAGAGGAGGGAGAGAGGCCGCTTGGGACGTGCTCCAATCCTATGACTTGTTAGGGTTTGGCTTCATAAGCCATTTATTTATAGAAGATGAAAATTTTCACAAAAACACAAAACTTCTATAAAATTGCATCCATGCCCTCATCTTATTGACTAGATCTAATGTGTGTGACCCACTAGACCTAATAGTCAATTTGGTTAAAATTTTAATTAATTTAAAATAACAATTCCTTTAAATTAAATCAAAACCGTTATTTGATAATAGTTTTTATGGCTTTTCGATCATAAATGGTACAAGCCACATCCTATGATCCCAAATGACTTTAGGGAGTTAAATAACATTCATTGAGTATTTCTATCATCAATTACCGCACGAATTTAAATCTTCGCTCATACAATGTCCCGGTCAGTCAGGGGTTCGACATCGACTGTCAACCCCTAAAAATGCTAACTCTATAGGATCCTAAACTCAGGTTTAGATTAATTGAAAAATCCTTTTTCTAGTTATCTTAAGTACCTTGGCCAAGGATTTAGAGTACTATCCTATAAAACATTCTCTCTTCCACCGAGAGTGAATGATCCCTTATTGTCCACTCAATTGCCTTCACCATGTTTCTCTTGCACCTAATACATCAACTATACTAAACCATCAAGATGATGATCCATAAGTCAATAATCAAAGTACAATATATATCCAGTAAGTCATCTTTGGCGACTCAGGTCAAAGATTCAATCGTGCTATTAAGATGTAAGAATAACCTAATAGACAGTTCGATAAGATGCGATCAAGTTTTCCTAAATTGGTCTGCTTAATGAACTCATTCCACTAATAAGCATCTATGTGTGTTGATAAAAATGTATGACTTACAAGCCAATCATATATGATATTATTCGACATTTCTAAAAAATATATCATTCAATTAACTAAATAAATCTTCATTACAAGCTCATATAGAAGTGAATCTCATAATGAATTCCTTAATCACATGTAATGATGATTAAATCATGATGAAATTATGATAATGAGATTGATCATCTAGAGGTATGTGATATAAGTGTTCCTAGTCATAGGATTCCTGAGATGGGACATCAAGGATCCGGATAGACTAGTGTAAGTGATGTCTTCTCATGTGATGACGATGACCGATCTCATTGGTCATTAATGTGGAGACACTAAGATACACATACAGGTGCTCATTAGTCGAATGAGTTCACTGAATTGACCGAATTAAAAATTTTGAATGGTATCTTACCTAACTATCAATCAGGGTTATATATCATCATGGTTGCATAGTTGGACCTTTAACTTGAGTCGCCAAAGATGCCTTGTTGGGTTGAACTTGTATTTTGACCATTGTCTTATGAATCACTGTATAGATGGTCCAGTATAGCGATGGAATGGATACAAGAAAAACTTAATGGGGGCAATTGAGCAGACAACAAGAGATCGTCCACTCTTGGTAAGTGAGAGTGAATGTCCTATGGGATAGTACTCTAAATCCCTAGCTAGGGTAGAAAGGATAATTAGAAAAAGGAGTTTTCCAATTGATCCGATTCCAAGTACAGGATCTTATAGAGTCGGTATACTAAGGAGTTGACAGTCGATGCCATACTCCCTTACGTCTGGGAGATTGAATGGACAAGAGTTTATATCCATGCGGTAACTAATGATGGAAAGGTGCAATAGAGATAAGATTATCCCCATAGCTATTTGCGATCATGGGATGTGGCTTGTACCCTTCATGATCGGGTAGGCCGATTAATTTGTTATTGGATAACAGATTTAATTAAATTAAATAGAATTTTTCTATTTTATTTAGGCCTCAACCAAATAGGCTATTAGGCTTAGTGGGTTACACACACAAGGACTTATCCATCAGTATAGGAGCAAGGGTGTAATTTATGGAGATTTTTTATTTTTATGAAAAATTCTAAATTCTATATAAATACCAATGGTTTCTGCCAAACCCTATCAAGCCAAGGGTGTAAACCACATCCTCAGACTCCTCCCTACCTCCTCTTTCTAGAAGACGTCCGTGGGCAATGGAGCTCCAATCGGGAATAGTTCTTGAGGCCGGCACGAAGGGAGTTGTGAATGAAGTTAGTGTGGATATCACTGAAAATCAGACACTTGAACGATTTTTAGAGCATGAGAAGATTATCTTCTTTCTCTCCATGGGATTATATGAATCTCTATTAGGTATATTCGAACCTGATTTGATCATTTTTTGATTTTCGTCGTTCGGTTCTGATTGAGACAAATTCTAAAAGAACCCATAGGAATCATCGCTTTCGCTGCACCAAATTTTTTAGGACAATTCCTTACATGTGTATCACAGTGTCCCTACACTAATGACTAATGAGATCAGTCATTCTCAGCACATGAGAAAACATCACACACACACTAGTCTATCCGGATCATTGATGTTCCATTTCAAGTATCATATGACTAAGAAAATTTAAATCATATACTTCTAGATGATCGATCTCATTATCATGATCTTATCATGATTCAATCATCATTGCTTGTGATCAAGGACTTCATTACAATATTCATTTTTAATAAGAGCTAGTAATGAAGATTTGTCTAATTAATTAAATGAGATATTCCTAGAAATGTCGAATCATATCATATATGATTAGCTTGTAGGACATACACTTTTATCAATCTCCCACTTTCACTAAAGCTAATCACCCATCTGACTGATCTTTATCAGCTCAAAGTGAAGCTCAAACACTCTTTGAGTAACTGCTTCAGTTAGTGGATCTGTAATGTTATTAGCAGAATATACTCTATCTTTAATTATATCTCTATAGGTTACATTCTCTCTGATTCTATGGTATTGCCATTGAAGTTTTAAACTTCTGATGAGACTTTGGCCTTATCCCATTATTTTCCCAAAACAATGATACACTTTCAGAGAAGGTTCAGACAATCACATAAACTAGATAAACATCGTCATCTGATCTACTTCTCAAGCAATATACAGCCATTATGCAATTTACTTTAGATTAGTTGTAAAATTAGCAGTGTTCTCTTGCATGAAACTTTTCTAGCTCACTACACCACCATTATTTAGGTTTATTATCAGACTTATCTGATTAGAAGCTTGTGTTTATAAAATCACAAGACTTCAAGTCTTATCCTCCACACATTAGAGATACATCCTTAGTGCTTCTCAAGTACTTATGGATACATCTCTTAATTATCCAGTGACTCTCACATGGATTTACTTGATGAATGCTCATAACACTTAAAGCATTAATGAAGTCATGTACGTAGCATCACAAATGTGATAGACCCTATTGCAAAAGCATAAGGGCTATACTCATGTGATCTCTTTATCTCTTAAGAAAACCATTTCTTTAAAAAGATCAACTCCACACTACATAGGTAAGAAACCTATCTTGGAGTTTACCATGTCAAACCCTTTAACTATGGTAACTACGTACATAAACTAAGTAAGATCAAACAACTTTTTAGATCTATCTTCATAGATCTTAAAATCCATATTTTATTTAGAGGATGAATTTGATAGCTAGGCTCACTTATGATAACATACCTACTTCATTCTCAATAAGTAGTATGTCATCCACATATAATGTCAAGAAGATAATAGCACTTCCACTTATCTTATTTGAATACATAAGGCGCATGTTCATTCTAACGAAGTCATAAGATTTAATCTCATTAAACCTTTCCCGCAAGCTATAGAAAGTTTAAATTTAGTTTATAAATAAACCTTATACACACTATTTGGATGCTTAGAAATTTGATTCCTAAAGGTTGTATCATATACACTTGTTTCTCAATATACCATAGAGAAACACTATCTTAACATTCATTTGACATATCCTATAGCCATAGTGTGTAACAATCAAAATCCAAATGGATTAAATCCATGACATAGCTAAAATGGTCTTATCATAGTCAACAATTTGACTTAGATGATATCCCTTTTAAATATCCTTAGTTTGAAGGTCTCTACCTTCTAATCCACTTTAATCTATTTTTTAGTGATCCATTTATACCCTATAGATACTAAATCCATAGGTAAATCAATCAAGCTCTGAACTTGATTAGAATAGTGTAGACACGCAAATTTTGCCTATTTGAGGAGCTTAAGATTCATGTTTTCTTAGAAGATACTCGAGTTTTCCGATAAACAAATTGGATCATCGAGAAAAAGGCCCAAAAACGAATTCTGGAGGAGAAGATGACCCCCCTGGAGGGTCACCTAGGCAACCCCTTGTCGGGTCGCCTAAGGTGACCCCCCTGCCGGGTCATTTCCCAATTCTCGCCAAATCCGTCCGTTCTGATGGTGGTAGGTTGGAGGTCATGTTCGGTCAGGTACGGGAAGTGTCCCGGTCAGCAGGTCGCCTGCCGAAATAGTGCACGAACTTAACGAAGTGACCCGCGAGCAACGCACGTTTGTCCGGATGGTCGGAACTGATCGTGCGCAGGTGTCCCATCTGACGGGATGCCTGCCACTGTAGCAGGCTCAAACGGCGGTCAACTGGCTTTCAATGCACGCTCATTTAATGACATTTATGGTTTCGCAGGTGACCCGCCAGACGGGTCACCTAGGCGACCCGACAGACGGGTCATCTTTTGTTATGAATGACACTTTTCATGTCTGAAATGCCTCTGTGGCCCTTTCGCTTATAAAAAGGGATCCCCAACCACTTTTTCAAGGGTTAGAAAAGTGTTAGAAGGTGGAGAACGTCCCTAACTCCCAAGAGAGAGCCCTAGAGAGCTTCAAGCCATCTCCATCCTCTAAGCTTTATTGCTCAAGATATTGAGAGCTTCCCACTTCCATCCACCTCCGTAGATCGACATTCTTTATCTCGTTTCTTTATCAGCATCCATTTTGAAGCTTCTCAAGCTCCTACATCAGAGGGGAGATCATCATCTATGTCCTAGGAGCTTCCGGGAGTCATCATCAAGCTTTGAAGGCCATTCGGAAGCATCATGAGAGCATCTGGGAGCAAATTGAGTTCTAGTGCAAGAGGTAACCTGTCTGCCGGGTCACCCAGGTGACCCCCCTGCCGGGTCACCTAGGGCTCCAGATTGCCATTTTTGGAGCCGAAACCCATTTTTTATTTCACCATCTTCTAGCATTACTTTATTTCTCTGTTTTCATCATAGATAATCATGTTTGCATGCATATTTAGCTTAATCATATCATATATCATCATCCAAAAACACATAAAAGGGGGGTTGGGAGTTGTTCCCAATCTGGTTAGTTCATTTCCTTTTGTGGTTTTAGTTCATCTTTCTTGCAAGATGCTTCGCTATCTTAGCGCTAATCCTCTTTCACTTGTTTTTGTAGCTTACTTGTTTTTGTAGGAACAACAAAAAACGCTTCAAGCTCTTTCTTGTCAGCCGGCTGAAAAGGAAGAAGATGGAACCCATAATCTCCTAACTCGATCTCTCCGCTTTGGTACATTCGGTCATTCCCTTTAATACTTACATTGTATCTTTTCTTTTACTCTTGGAGCCCGCGGTTCCTAGCGACCACACACCAACATCCACCGGAGTCGGAAGCAGGAAGAAAGAAGGAAGAGGAGTGGCGTTCGTCATTCTAGTCGGGGGAGGAGCGGTTCAAATCGGGCGTCCACATCTTTTGGCGACCACGGTGGGACAATCTCATGCTTGAAGCAATCTTAGATGTTCCTCCATTTCCAAGTAAGCCTATTTCTACTTTAGTCATTTTCATATTGGCCTTTATTTTCTTTATCTAGTTGGTCCCCATGTAGATCTCCTTCTGATTTGGAGAAACAAGCTCCCGAAAGTGTCCTATTTTTGCAAATGACCCCCTGCCGGGTCATTTCCTATTTTTGTGATTTAGCTTTCCATTTCCTTAGGCCCCTACGTGGGCCCACTTGCATTTCCATTTACTGTTATTGCTAAGCATTTTGCCCTTAGTTTACTTTCAAATCTATGATATTTCGGTCCTCGTGGGACCCTGGTTATCAAGAGCTTTCTTTCGGTTTCATTTTCTATTTTCCACAGGTGACCCCCCTGCCGGGTCGCCTGCCAAGTCGCCTGGTGAACCCCCCTGCCGGGTCATCTTCTCTTCCAGAAGCTTTTTTCTTGTTGCAGTCTTTAGTTTTACTTGCTTTTGCTCATTTCTCTTGAATCAAGCTTGCAAAAATCAATATTTTCCAGCATCTTTGACTTGTTTGGTTATTGTTCTTGATAGTTTAACCATCATCTTAGTTATTATTTGTTGATCGTCGCATTGTTTTCTTCTCTTATTGTATGTTGTCTCATCCTTGTTCATTTCTTGCATTAGATTGCATTGGGTATCGGGTTCGCCCGGCTCACTAGGTCATCCGAGAAGGGAGACTCACTCTCCTCCCAAAGCTATCTCCATCCCACACGCGTCTCTTGGTGGATTCCGATCTCTCTTTCGGGGATTCCCTCTCGGTTGATTAGATTGGTTTTCACTAAGACCTCCGTAAGTCCCCAAAAGTGAAGGATTCCCTCTTCATCGATCGGGCTAGTTGTACCGTTTATCCCAAAACCCGGTGTCACCTATCACCTAATCGTTGTGAGAAAAGTGTTAATCCTAGATTTCTCGCCATTGTAAGAGCATAGGGTCCGACCTATCATTGAGAGAACAATATTCTCTTAAAATCCACTAATCTAAAGATTAAACAAAAAATTGCATTTATTCATTTGAAGTCTTTTCTTTAACTTATTTGCACAACAAAAGTGAAAAAGAAAAAAGAAGAGGGGCAACTCTCTCACAAAAATCTTTAAAATTCCCAAAAAAATTGTTGCTTGATATACTTGTTTTCCTCACAAAAGTCAAAACCAAAAAAATTTATCAAAACAAACATAACCAAAAAGAAGTCTTTGCTTGAGGTAAGTATTTGTTTTTCAAACAAAAATTCAAAACATAAAAAGATTCCATAAAAGAACAAAAGAACAAAATTTCTTCTTTCACATAACATTATGTCGGTGTCATCAAGGTCAAGCAGGATGATTGACATAGCGAGCTACTCACTGCCAATGGGTCTGAGATACAACAAGAAGGTGTACAACATTATACATATGATTTTAGCCATATCTTAGGACCCCATGCCTCCCATGTCACTCTAGATCAGCTTTTGACTACTGTCCATACTGTCATGGGTAGCAAGTCATCTACTGGCCATGTTTCTACCAGTCATGATCAGCCTATCTCTAGTCCCCGATCAGTGGCTCATCAACCCGGTGCACCCAGACTCGATCACTCCTACACCGGGTATGCCACCAACTTTTCTCCTTCCTATCCGGGTATAAACTCAACCAGTCTGGACTCGACCCACTTTAGTCCTACAAGGCCATTGGCCTATACACCCGCTATCCCTTGCTCTCGTTCTTATTCAGGGACAAGAACACCGTGCTTAAACTCGGCTCGTTCCAGTCCCTCTCGGCCTTTGAGCCATATCTCTAGTCTGACCCCTTTTACCCAGCCTCCACTTTGCTCACAGGTGGATCCCACTCACTTAGCCACACTGACTTACCTTACTCATGTTCGGGCACCTCCAAAACTTATCCCAATGTATCCACCCTCTCCTATTGCCCGAGAACCTTCGGTCAACCAAGCCATGACTAATGAGTTCAACCAACTGAGAGAAGAATACAAAGAACTCAAACACTTGATAGATCCCCAGGCAACCCCCAAAATTTCTATTCTCTCTCTCCCCTACATCCCTCCTTCTCAAACACTGGTCTATCACCGCTATGACGGCACCGGTAATCCATTTGCTCATGTCCAAGATTTCATGTATGAATCGTCTCAATGGCAAAATGATCGGAAGGCCCTAGCCTTCCTCTTTAGACGATCATTAGATGAGATGGCCTTAGAATGGTTTTATTCACTTGACCCGATGGAGGCAGGAGATTTGATATAGTTAGAGTGAAATTTTTACAAAGATATAAGGATCGCATTGAGCCGGCCTATTCACTCACTAATCTAATGGCTGAGAAAATGAGAGAGAATGTGGACTTTACAAAATATGCTGATAGATGTAGGTTGATAGCTGAAAAGCTTGCATATACAATTTCTGAGCCAGAATTAGTCAAGATGATCATTGCTAATTCTATACCGGCTTTGAAGAATATTTTGGCCTTGCATTATCCCACAAATATGCATGATTTATATAAAAGGACAAGACACATTCAAGTTCAACTTAAGGACACACCAATCAAGGAGCTATACAATCCAAAATATCAAGCCCTTAATGAAAGTGGGAGTGCTAATGTTGTAGGGAACCCAATAGAAAACCCTAGGCACCAGCCTAGGAGCCCAACACAACTTAGGGTTATCTCTCAACAACTCCATCAAACTCATCAAAATCATCCTCTTCAATTGATTGCTCAACCCATGACTCCTTTTCCTCGATCGGTTCCTCAGCCCCAACTGGTCAAACGATTCATGGATCATCCTCCTCAATCGGTTGCACAACAAACCTTGGCCCTTAGCCTCAATTAATCATTCAACCACTGACTCTTCAACAAATTGCATCTTAACCTCATCCGGTTGCACAACCCATTATTTTTCAACAACCTTCACAAACGGCTAAGCATAATCAAACTCTTCCAAAAGTTTGTGCCCCTACCCTAGAATTAAAGTTGGCTCCCCTTATTTGCCAATCGGTTATGACAATCTTGATCGAGTCTCAAGAGCCAACCAATAATGAACCATATCAACTAGTGGGGGAATCTAAGCTTGAAATCATTGATTCTCTGATATTTGACTCTCAACCTACCACTTTGGTGCCCCTTGAGCCTAATTTATCCTCTATTCTTGAACAAACTCAGGTGGAAGACAATCAAGAACTGGATCCACATGTAGAAGAATCTAAAATCAAAATCTATGACGATCCTCCTGAATCTAATGCTTTATTGATTATCTTCGTCCCTCAAAAACCCATAGAGAAAAGCACACTCCATCGTTAAACAACCTAGGGAGAGGCCGACACTTAATAACGTTAGGTGGAGAATTATGGAGATGCTTGGATATCAAGCTAGCAAGGGCTTAGGCAAAGAATTACAAGGGATAGCATATCCAGTGCAAACCCTATTTTCAATCATAAGGCCAAAACTTAGATTTCATGAATCAACTCATGAGCCTCAAAAGGGCAAGGCAAAATTAACTATCACAATTGAGAGTTTAGATAATCATTCTACCAAAGGGGCACAATTGAAGGAAGATGAATATAGTTCAAGATCGATTCCCTGACCCTTGAGAATATCGGGGCCACCCGCGAGGCAACCAATAAAGAAGGTTGAAGAGAAGAGAAAATCCAATCACAAGCTGGCTAAGGCTAGAGGCAAGGGAATTCTAGGACCCCCTCCAACTAGGCATTCATTTATATGGCAACCTATTAGGGCCGAGTCAGTCAACAATCATTCGAGTAGCGATGTCCAGGGGGATAGATTATTAGGACCACCTCCAGCTAGGCATCCCCCTTTCCAACTTCCTTCTCAAGATCATCTCGACCTTCTAGACTGGGCCCTAGAGCCCATTTAGGTCAATCGAGCCACAAAGCCCATCTTCAATGCTCGGGTTCACAAGCCCACTCTCATTCTCCTAAACTGGATTTTCAAATCCTCAATCATTTTTAGAAACTGGGCCCAAGTGCCCAATGGTTTTCTACATCGGGTCCACAAGCCCATTACCCTCCTAAATTGGGCCCTTGTGCCCAACCCACTTCTAAATTGGGCCCACGTGCCCATCATCTTCTTAAATCGGGCCTTTGTGCCCAACCCACTTCTAAATTGGGCCTACGTGCCCATCATCTTCTTAAATCGGGCCTTTGTGCCCAACCTCTTTATAAATTGGGCCCACGTGCCCATCATCTTCTTAAATCGGGCCCTTATGCCCAACTCCATGTGCCCATCATCTTCCTAAGTCGGGCCCATGTGCCCATCCTTTAGAATCAGGCCTATGTGCATACCCTTCTAAATTGGGCCCACGTGCCCCTTCTTCCAAATCGGGCCCACGTGCCCATCATCCTCCTGAATTGGGCCCGTGTGCCCATCTTTTAGAATCAGGCCCATGTGCCTACCTTTTTACATCAGGCCCTTGTGCTCAACCCCTTTCTAAACTGGGCCCACGTGCTCATCATCCTCCCAAGTTAGGCCCTCGTGTCCATCATCTTTCTCAACCAAGCCCACGTGCCTCTCCCTCAACACTACCATCAATTCTCGAGCCATGGCCCTCACCCCACCTTTCCCAGTCGGGCCCACATTCCCACCAATTGGGACCATGTGCCCATCCTTACGAATCGGGCTCAATTACCAAACACTTCTCCACATTCGGCCCTCACGCCCAACATTTGTCAACTTCGAAAACGAGTTTCGGATCGACACCTCAAAAAAGGTGAAAGATAGAATAGGGGGAAGGGAGTGAATCGGAAAATACTCGGAAAGCAGTAAAGAGTCCTCACCTCGGTCCCACACTCACATTGATCCCCGAACTTTCATCTCACGACATTGCTCGAGCACCGGAGATGGTTCAGGTCATGTGGGAGGAGAGTGACAAGGAGATAAACTTAGAACATGAACAAAAAAGGTGGTTGCTAGGAGCCGCGGGCTCCGCTTTATAAAATAAAAGACAAGATTAAGTTGAATTGATCGTGTGTACCTTAGTGCGGGAGATGATATGTGGGTTAAACCTTCTTCTTCTTCAGCCGGTCGATGAAGAAGAGTCCAACCAGTACTAGCTTGATAGAACTGTGCAACTAGAATAACAAACCAAATGAAAGAAATCGATTAGAACTATGGGAAGTGTAGAAACTATAAGAGAGGAGATGAAAGAAAGAAGCAATTGGAATCGAACTCACCGGATTGGGGCGAGCCCTAACCCCTTTTTTGTGTTTTTGATTATGTAAGAATGATGCAAACTAAAATAAAATATGTTCTAAAAATTAAATTAACTAAATGAAATGAGTTAAGAAGAACTTATGAAGTGAATCGGCTTGAGTTAAAGCCGAGTTGGTTGAAACAGGCCGATTTGGGTAGCCTTGCACCCTCCTAGCGCAACTTCAGTGTAGAGAACTCTACGGATGATCCCGATGTCAGAATCAAGTGCTGTTTGTTTCTATGGATTGAAAACTCGGATAGAAAAAGATATTATGTTTACAACTTCTCCAAAATCCTTCTGTAGAAGTCTGTAAAAATCTGAAAGTGGGCTGATGTAGAAAAATAGAACCTGGATGCGCGCCCTCAGTGCAGCAATCGCCACGAAAAGACAGAAAGTCAGAATCGAGTGCCGCTAGTTGAAAATGAAAGAGAACGAGGAAAGGAATAACTCTTATGTTAAAGACTTTGGTAGAAAAATCCCTTAATTTTCTACAGAATCCGATGGAGTCAGTTGATGTAGAACGCACAGATTGAGCCTTCTCCTTCGCCTCGGGATCAATCTCTCGACGTCGGATTAGCTTTGGACATCGGGACGGCCTTGGGAGAGAGCTTGGATGACCTCAGGACGAGCTAGGCATTGGAGTTCAACCTTGGGTTGTTGGGAATAGCCCTCAATTTATAGAGAATGGAAGCCGGTGCAAAATATGGAAACTGGACCGACCGTGCCCCCGCATTTCAAAGGAGGTGAGGGCGCGCAGGGCGCGCCCTCAACCTGGGGGCGTGCAAGGCGTGCCCTCACCCCGACGGCACGGTCAACACGCCCTCCTATTTCAAAGGAGATGGGGGCGCATTATGCGTCTCATTACTAAAAATCACTGGAACCTTCCAGAAATTGCTAAAAATTGACTTGATAAGATGAACGCGCCCCTGACTCGGGGGCGCGGTCAAAATAATCAATCTTAAGCTGGGGAACCTTTCCAAAAATCTAGTTTAGAAGGTGTTAATCGGAGGTAATTTCCGGTTTCTAAAAATAGACTGTGCCCCCATGTTTCAAAGGAAGCGGGGGCGCGCAGGGCGCGCCCCAGGGTGAGGGCGCTCAGGGCACACCCTACCCTTTCAAGGGGAGCAGGGGTGCGTTACACTCTCTCTCCTATGCGCGTGTTCCACAAGCCGTAACTTGCAAACGGGATGTCCGATTCGGCTCCCGTTTGTTGTGTTGGAAAGAGGGTTTTCAACTGCACCTCCTCAAGTTGGTAAACCAGCCGTCATGATTCCCGAGATATTCGCACGGGGCTTTCTACTGGTTTACCCTCTCGAGGAAAGCCAAAAATCGTAGCGAGAATCCGAAAGGGCACGGTTTCGGTCGAGGGATCTCGAGTCAACTCGGAATGACCTAAAATGATGACCGAACAAGTACAATATGGTTGAAAAACCTGAAATCATCGAAAAATCTGAGATTAACCTGGTAAACGTGAACTGAGGCTCGGAAAAACTAGAAATAATCGGGAAACCCTAAAATCGATCGAAACGGCCGTATGGCCTCGGTTGATGAAATATACGTCTAGGATTGACTTGGACAACCTGAAAATACCCAGTGATAGCCAAAAATTCCTAGCACGTGGTCCGAGATAGCCGTGTTAACACGGATCAAAAAGCCATAATGAAAAAGCCATTATAGACCGATGCCTACCGAAATGACTTGTCGGAAACCCCGAATGTTACGAAACACACGCATGACTCCTGAGACCTTCACGTATGGACCATTCAATGTCGGTTATTGAGCAGGCTTTGTGTTTTCACGATTCACGCGAGGCACTCGCTTTGAAGGTTACGGTATTATTCCGGAAATCATTGGTTCATTCCCAACTCACAAGGTGGGATTAACAAACAAGGTGGGATAAACACGATGGGATTAGAAACCATGGAGGGATATTAGAAGGATAAGAATTGGGGTATACGCTACGAGAATGTACCCGGTGAGAATGGTGATAAAGTGATGATCATGATGAGATGCATGCAATGTCACCTCAAAGGAGGTGAGGGCGCGCCCTCAACCTGGGGGCGTGCAAGGCGCGCCCTCACCCTGGGGGCGCGTTACGCGTCTCATTGCTAAAAATCACCGGAACCTTCTGGAAATTGCTAAAAATTGACTTGATAAGATGAACGCGCCCCCGACTCGGGGGCACGGTCAAAATAATCAATCTTAAGCGGAGGAACCTTTTCAAAAAATCCAGTTTAGAAGGTGTTAATCGGAGATAATTTTTGGGTTCTGAAAATAGACTGTGCCCCCGCGTTTCAAAGGAAGCGGGGGCGCGCAGGGTGCGCCCCAAGGTGAGGGTGCTCAGGGCACGCCCTACCCTTTCAAGGGGAGCGGGGGCGCGTTACACTCTATCTCCTGCGAGCGTGTTCCACAATCCATAACTTGCAAACGGGATGTCCGATTCGGCTCCCATTTGTTGTGTTGGAAAGAGGGTTTTCAACCGCACCTCCTCAAGTTGGTAAACTAGCCGTCATGAATCCCCAAATGTTCACATGAGGCTTTCTACTGGTTTACCCTTTCGAGGAAAGCCATAAATCGTATCGAGGATCCGAAAGGGCACGGTTCCGGTCGAGGGATGTCGAGTCAACTTGGAGTGACCTAAAATGATGACCGAACAAGTATGGTACGGTTGAAAAACTTGAAATCATTGAAAAATCTGAGATTAACCCGGTAAACGTAAACTGAGGCTCGGAAAAGCTGGAAATAATCGGGAAACCCTAAAATCAATTGAAACGGCCGTATGGCCTCGGTTGATGAAATATACGGCTAGGATTGACTTGGACAACCTTAAAATACCCAGTGATAGCCAAAAATTCCTAGCACGTGGTCCGAGATAGCCTTGTTAACACGGATCAAAAAGCCATAATGAAAAAGCCGTTATAGACCAATGCCTACCGAAATGACTTGTCGGAAACCCCGAATGTTACGAAACACACGCAGGACTCCCGAGACCTTCATGTATGGACCATTCAATGTCGGTTATTGAGAAGGCTTTGTGTTTTCACGGTTCACACGCGGCTCTCACTTTGAAGGTTACGGTATTATTCAAAAAATCATCGGTCCATTCCCAACTCACAAGGTGGGCTCCACCAACGTCCTTAGCTCATATCCACGAGGTAGTCTGGATCAGATAACAGTCAAATAATGGGTATCGCCCATGGAATAGGAGTCTGGGGCTCCGAATTAGGCCAATTTGGCGTGTCTACATCTTGCCTCGCCTTGATGTCTGCTTTGCAAGGGAATGGCGTGTAGCGAAGCGGAGTGAAATGTAGAGAAAGCATAGCGAAGAGAGATGGATCATAGTGGAATGTAGTGGAGAAAAATGGCGATGGACTGAAAAGGTGGCATCAAGGTGTAGATATAGACACGCTCAATGACCAGATTCGGTAAGACAAATCTCCTCAAGTGTCCTGGATGACTGCCATGTTTCATCAAGTCTTCCTATGTTCGATTGGTAAGAGATGTGACATTGGCACAATAAAAGAATAGCCAACCCCCAACGCGGTAGGGAGTCCTCGAAATGTGGGTTCGTAGGTTCATCATCAGTCGGTAACCCGATCTTTGCGGTGTTCTTGTACTGTGATGGGCTAAAGTTTTAAAAAGAGATTTGTTTTAAAAAATAAAAGAATACCAATCGAGCACATTCAGGCTCTTAGATTCATTTAAGTCTTCCAAGGGACTAGATTTGATTCGGAATGGAATGATCTCAGATTCCAAAGGGCAAGCATTGAAGCACAGATCGTGAAGATAATGGTGATGAGAGTTCTGATCAAATAGGAGGCCCTTGGCGGGATGAGTTGACTGCCACGGTGGGATGAATAGCAAGAATAGTGTTGCAGTGACCACAGTGGTGATAGAAATGAAAGATTTTAAGAAACAAGGTGATTATCAAACATGGTGGGATAAACACGGTGGGATTAGAAAACACAGAGGGATATTAGAAAGATCAGAATTGGGGTATACGCTACGAGAATGTACCCAGTGAGAATGGTGAGAAAGTGATGATCATGATGAGATGCATGCAATGCCAATGCAAAATATAATGCAATTAATACTACATGATGCATCCCAGGCTCAAGTAAACAAAACAAGACTTATCAATTAGTTGAAGATATAGATTGTCTATGAGGTCAAGATACCCATACGGGAACCATCGTCCCTCACAGCACAACTTTGGCTTATCCATGAGCATCGGAGATGACCCGACCGTCGTAGATTTTGATGAAGGGGATCTCAGGTCAAGTCTTCTCCACACTCACGGTCTTCAACAATAATGCATAAAATAATAATACACGACTAATGACTTATATGTTAGCCGGCAACTTATGGGGGTTTCCCATGTTCATTCTTCCATTTTCACGAGCAATTCGAGTGGTGCCACCATGTTCTTGGCCACTTCTTTTGAGCTAGGCGGCTACAGTGGCATTAGCAGACACGGCTTCTATGCCTCCTCCACATGGTCAATCCCCTGGAGCGGGCAGCAACAGTCACTGATATATGTAGCAGACTTTAGCTTTTCTGGTGTTGTAGCTACTTTTCTTCCTTGTTGTAGCACTTGATGGTGCAATCAAATTTTTATTTGTTTGCTTCAGTGTTGTTTGATCTGTTGGTGAGACCTCCCCCCCTCCTTGACTCGTGTTTCCTTTCTAAAATACTTAATAAAGGGGTTAGATCTGCTCTATGGCTTACCCCCTTTCTTATTGTCATCCTGCCTTGTTTGTGTGCCAAGGGGGTAGCCTTATTAACCAGGTAGAATGAACAAAATGCCTGACAAAATAAACAAGGTAAAAGTTAAGAGAGCTTACCTATTACGGTGAGAGTCACTCCCTTCTTGATCTCAGAATCCTGAAACACTTAATAAAAGGGATTAAATCTTCACCATGTCTCATCTCTTTGACTATTGCTATCTGCCTTGACTTAGGTCAAAGAGAGGAGCCTTCTTAACAAGGTGTAAAAATAACCTAAATGACTGAAATAAAATGGTTAAGAGAACTTACCTACCGTTGATAGAACCTTTCTCTCTTACTTTAAAGTTTCTAAAAACACTTGATAAAAGAGGATCAGATCTTCACAATGACTCATCCCTTTGCCTACTACGGCCAACTTTGACTTAGGTCAAAGGGAAGAGCCCTCTTAACGGGGTGATAATAAAGATGAACATGCAATGTAGAAATGAAACATGCAAGACATAAAAATAAACATGAATACTAACAAAGGCAAAAAAATCAAGGTTATGCCAAGTTAAATGGTGCATTTTTTGTATTTTTGAAGATATTCAATTTATTTTGGATTTTTTGAAAACATTAATGTTTTGGATATTTAAAAATATTCAAAAAAATTTAGATTTTGAAAATATTCATTTTTTTGGGAGTTTTTGTGGAGAATGTGCCGGTATCAAGACAATTCATCGGTCTTTGAGTGTTAATCAAGATTCAAGCAATAAACACCACATGAAAATGGGTTCCCTACCCAGAATCTTTCTTGCCCTCTTTTCTTGATTGGTTTGGAATCCCCCCCCTTAGTTTGGATAGTTTACCCTACCCTAGGGGTTTAATATGGAAGAATAATAAAGGAAGTCTTGATTATTGCTTAATCATGATTCAAGCAATAAACACCACGTGAAAATGGGTTCCCTACCCAGAATCTTTCTTGCCCTCTTTTCTTGATCGGTTTGGAATCCCCCCCTTAGTTTGGATAGTTTACCCTACCCTAGGGGTTTAATATGGAAGAATAATAAAGGAAGTCTTTGATAAGATTTGGGGGGGGGTGTTGAGGTGGGTTTCTCTACTCATGCCCAAATTGCTTGTTGGGGTTCGGCCTCTTCGGGTCTTTTCTACATGTGGCACTCACTTAGACAAGTCTTTGACCTATGGGGTCATTACCCATCTTTTAGTACCTTCTTTTCATTTTTTACTCTTCTGGGTACTCATTCAAACAGGCCCATATTTGTTTAAACCTGCGGGGTTCATTGACCATCTTTTGACACCCTTTTGCACCCTATGAGATGGCCTCCTACTAAGGCGGTGGGCATCTTCGATACTATCCTCCTCTAGTCCATTTCACCTAGTTTGGACCGAATAGAAGAGAATAGGGTAAGCCTTCAGGGTTCTGCCTTACCTCTCTCGAGTGTCGGGCTATCTGGATTATGGGATCAGGAGGTGTTGTGTGTGCAGGGTGATGTCTATCCTTGACTTTTAGCTAACATCCTTGGATCGATGACTTAATATCATACCAGACATTCTCCATTTTTTTAAGGAAAATATATTTTGAGGTAAACATCGTTCCATGGAAGGTTCAATTTTTCTCCATCGGCGTTGCTAAGCTCATACGCATTACCTGGATATTTTTCAGTTATAACGAAAGGCCCTTCCCAGTTAGGTTGTAACTTGGAGGGGAGACCACTCGGCTTAACAAATATGCATTTGACTACCATCTCACCGATTTTGAACTTTCTCTCTACCACCCTCTTTTGATAAAACCTTTTCAATTTGTTTTGATAAGTCCGGGCATGCTCAGAGGCGGCCAACCTTCTTTCATCTAGGAGTTCAAGTTGTGCAAGGAGAGATTCTCGTCTCTCATCGACAGGGGTGTCCCTATCGAGCTGAACTCGGAGTGATGAAAGGAGTATTTCGTACGAGACCACCACTTCCATTCCATATGTGAGAGCATACGAGGTTTGACCAATGGGGGTCCGTATAGAAGTATGATAAGTCCATAGGGCATCTACAAGCTTATCTGACCAATCTGTGAACTTGCTAGACTTACAGGTTTTCTTAATGATTTTAATCAAAGTTTTGTTGGTGGCTTCTGCTTGAACATTGCCTTGTGGGTAGTAAGGAGATGAATGATGCAATGCAATGCGATACCTGTTGCAAAAATCGCGCATATCTTGAAAGAGAAATTGTGATCCATTGTCAGTGATGATGTCGCTAGGTATCCCGAACTTGGCGATGATGTTGCGTTTGATGAAGGAGCACAATGTTGATGCCTTGATCTCCATGAACGCTTCCGCTTCTGCCCACTTGGTGAAGAACTCTGTCGCCATCAGGATGAACGATTTGGAACATATTTTAGTGTTAAGATCACTTAGAGGGCCAATGATATTGAAAGCCCACATGGTCAAGGGCCATGGGGCATGAATCGGATGAAAGGAAGATGCAGGAGAATGGATCTTGTTGGCATGAAGTTGGCAAGAATGACAGTGCCAGACAAATATGGAGCAATCCTCTTCTAGGGTTGGCCAATAATACCCCTGCCTGATGATTTTCTTGGCAAGAGCTTGAGCATTGACATGGCCCCCACAGACCCCGGAATGTGCTTCCTTAAGCACCAATTCTGCCTCTTCTTCATCAATGCATCTCAGCAAAATTTCGCTCAGGCTCCTCTTGTAGAGTACCCCTCCTAGGATGGTATACCTCTGGGATACTCTCCTGATAGCCTTCTTTTCTTTTGCATTGGATCTAAGTGGATATGTCTGATCTTGACAATACCTCGCAATCTCATCGAACCAAGGCCTCTCACCCTCGTCTAACTCTTCCAACTCGACTAGAGAAATCTCCTCTTTCTACTCAAGATGTTCCTTTCTGCCAAATATCTCCTTGATCTTCAGGAATCAACCATCCTTAATCGTCAGCATCGACCTTCTACGGACATGGATAGTCCGCACCTGTCTACCTAGTAGGATTGATAGAGATGAAGCTAAAGAGGCTAAGACATCAGCAAGAATGTTCTGAGCTCGAGGAACATGGACAAAAGTGAGTTTGGAAAAGAGCTTAATGTAGCAAGAGGTGAGTTCCTGGTAAGGTTTGAGGTTTGGATGAGAGGTTCGGTATTTGGTTAGGACTTGGTGAAGGATTAGTTGGCTATCACCTATCACCCTTAATTCCGTGGCACCATAGAAATGAGCGGCCTCCAGCCCGGCCAGCAAGGCTTCATATTCAGCTATATTGTTGGTTGCTGAGAAGTCAAGCTGAAATGCCTGTGGAATGGTGACACCCTCGGGTGATAGAAGGACGATTCCTATTCCCTTACGATGTGAATTCAGAGCCCTATCAAAATATAATGTCCAAAGATGGGAAGATCGGATCAACATTAGTTCGTCATCCGGGAACTCCGACTGGACCGGGTCAAAGAGGGGTATAGGGTGATGGCTAGATTTTCGGCAATGGCATAGCCCTTAATCGCCTTCTGGGGGACATAGGTGATATCAAACTAGGAAAGGAAGCTCTGCCAATGACCTAACCAATCAGTTAGAACATTTTTCTCCAGAAAGAATTTGATGGGATTGATGCGGGTGATAAGATTTGTCGACTCTGAAAATTCGACGGGGTCTTCTCCTTTTCAGGGAAGTCCGTGAACCCAGATCGTCACCTCAAGAGGGGATGAGAAAAGAAAGGAATAAAGCATGGAAAGCAACTCTCACCTTGGTCCCACACTCACATTGATTCCCGAACTTTCATCCCTTGGCGTCGCTCGATCACCAAAGAGATGATTCGGGTCATGTGGGAGGAGGGTTAGAAGAAATAAATGTGGTCGCCAGGAACCGTGGGTTCCGATTTATAGAATTAAAATTGACCGTGTGTACCTTAGCGTGAAGAATGTGAGTTAAAGCTTCCCCTTCTTCGGCCGGCCGATGAAGAAGAGTCCTCAACGTGTGGGTGCTTGATATTCTGTGAAAATAGAAAAATAAACAAGTGAAATAGACAATTAGAACTAGACAAAGTGGAGTATATGTAAAGAGAATAACATAAAACACACAATTGACTAGAAACTGACCGGATTCGGGTTATCTCTAACCCCTTTTTTTATTTTCGGAATAACAGAATAAAAATAAAGAAAAAAATGTAAAAAAATTATAGGAGGATGTATAATCACGAAACAAATAGGTAGGAAAAATAACTGAAAGATTCTGAGTTGAATAGAGGAAGATATAGCCAAATCTGTGTTGTCGAAAAAGCCGAGCAGCAGTCCAGGATCTGCCAGGCGCGACTTTGCTTCTGCGCTTGTCACGACCAGCCCCGACCTCGAAATCAAGTTCCGTCGATTGAAAACTCAAGAAGACTTGGATAGGAAGAACTTTGATGAAGAGAGCTCAGGCAGAAGACGTCCACACACTGCTTTAGAGGCAGAGGAAGAGAGACTGGGCAGATCCCCTGCAAAGCAGCCTTCCTCTCTCTTGAACCGACCTTTCTCTCTCTAAAAACTCGAAATTATCTCTTTACAAAATAAATGAAGGAGGGATATTGGACGTCTTGAGATGCCTGGGGGGTCGTGCTCATGCCCTTGGAACGACCGGAATCAGAGTTAATTTATAGAAGAACAAACGGCGTTATCAAGGCTAAAAAATAGGGGCCTTGCGCCCCACCCCTGGGTGCATGCGCCCTGGTGCAGGGCGCATGCGCCTCACTGAGGGGCGCATGTGCCCCCCAATGAGGGCGCATGGGCACAAATCCCGAGAAAAGAGGCCTTATCCGATCGGCGGTTCAGTGGTAGAGTCCGGGTGAAAAACTGGGTCCCTCGTGCCTCAAAGGTAGGGCGCATGTGCCCTCAAGTGAGGGCACAAGGTCACGTGCCTCACTGGTAGGGCGCATGGGCACGTGCCCTGGGTCCCGGGCGCATGTGACCAGGAACCCGGGCGCATGGGACTGGTTTCGCACGTCCTTCCTCCGGAAGCCATTGCGAACACTCCCGAACTCGGAATTCGACGCCGTTTGTTGCGTTGGAAAGATAACAGGCCGAAGAAGCTTTATATGGCATCAGATCAGCCATAACACCCTCCAAAACTTCAGAATTTTATCCGGAAGTTAGGGCAGTGAACAGAAGATCCGATACAGGTCAAAATGACTCCGACGGCAAACCGGAAAGGCACGGTATGCAACAAAACTTGTCCGGAGTGTGAATATGACCATAACCTTCAATGCATGATCATTAGGCATTGGTCGTTAAGCCAACTTCCATGTTTACATGATTTACGTGTGGCTTTCGCTCAGAAATTATGGCTTTTTACGGAAAACTTCGGAAAACATCCGATTTCGTTCGGCGAAGCTCCAAATAAACTTTAAAAGATCCGGAATCATTATAAGGTCAATCATACAAGTTACCCTATAAAACATGAGTTTTATGCTCGGAATTAGGCGAATTTGGCGTGTCTACAGCTTGCCTCGCCTTGATGTCGGCTTTGTAAGGGAATGGCATGTAATGAAGCGGAGTGATTCGTAGTGAACTGTAATGGAATGCAAGTGAACGTAGATGAATGTAGCAGAATGGAATGGTGATGGATTGAAAAGGTGGCATCAAGGTGTAGATATAGACACGCTTATCTGCCAGATCCAGCAAAAATGAATCTCACTAAGTATTCTAGATCGCTTTCATGTTCTATCAAAACCTCATATAATTGACTGGTAAAAGATATGCCCACGAGAGATGAAAAAGGTAAATGATAAAGGATAAAAGGATGTAGCAAACCCTCAGCGTGGTGAGGAGTCCTCGAATTCGTAGGTTCATCATCAGCCAGCAACCTGAACTTTGCGGTGTTCTTGTACTGTGATGGGCTAAAGTTTGTAAAAAAGAAGTTGATCTTAAAATGAAAAGAATACCAATCCATCATATTTGGAATCTCAAGTTCATTCAAGTTTCACCAAAATACTCAGTTTAATTCTGAGTGGAATAATCTCAAATTCTAAAAGGGTTCGTTTTAAGCAAAACAAAATTGCTCGAGTATCGTGAAAACCATGAATCACGCTTTAGCAGAAAACCCAGTATTCGGAAAACGACAAGACAGACTTAAGCCATAGGGAGATTGAAAGATAATGGTGGGACTAACATAGCATGATGGGAAAGAAGAGACAATGGCATGACAATTGCCATGACACGGTGGGATAAAATAAAAGACACAGTTGGATAAAAGAAAGGAAAGAATAAAACATGATGGAATAAAAAGAAAGGAATAAAACATGAAGGGATAAAAGAAAGAATAAAACATGATGAAATAAAAGAAAGAGAAAACATGATGAAATAAAATTGGCAATGATGAAGAAAGAAAAGGAGATGGATGTGAACACATAGAAAATCATGTAGAAAATAGTTGAAGATATAGATTGTCTATTGGAGGTCAAGACACCCGATTAGGAACCATCGTCCCTCCAATGTTCAATTTTGGCTTATCCGTGAGTGTGAAGAAATGACTAAGCCGTCGTGGATTTTGTTGAAGGGGATCTCGGGCCCAGTCATCTTCACTCTCAAGGTCTTCAACATTAATGCATATAATATATATAAAATGGACCTAACATAACTAGGTGACAGATAGTAGGAGTGATGTGAAGTGCAAAAATGAAGTGATGGTGGTGATGTGATGTGAGATTGATGAGAATCCATTTGAGTGAAGTCTTCAGGCGTGGTCTATCGACTTGCATCAACTGCCTGATTCATCAGCATCTCTAGTCCATCCTTGTCTTACCTTCTGACGGAATACAACACCATGAGAATGTTCAGCTGGGTGGTGCTTCCTTTATTTTCGCCGCAAGGTTGGCATGACATTCCTTGGGGAACACTGATCTCACCAATTCACCTGTTAGGACTAAAAAGGTTGCCTGCACATTTCTGGTTAGTACCCAACAGACAGAATTGTCATATGAATCAGATTGTTCATGAAATGATCAATTAAGATTTTACTATTTGAACCATCATTTGGATGTCAAAACAAAGTTTCTAATGGTTCCTTTAGAAAAAATGTCACTTTTAACATTATAGACAATTTCTGATTTTTTGAGATTTTTATGAATTTTTTGAATTTTTTTGTCCATGTGCCCCCGATCGGGGGCACCTGGCCATGCGCCCTAGGGTGGGGCACCTGGCCATGTGCCCCCAGATGAGGGCACATGCGCCCTGAGGAAAAAAAAATTGAAATCCGAATTTGACTCAAAAAGGGATTAATCCTCCACTATAAAACTCTCTTAAACTCGAAAATTGATCTTAAAAATGGCTCCTCCTTCTAAGAAGATGTGTTCTAACTTGGGAAGAGCGATTTCAAGCATTCCAGGGCATGTGAAGGGGAGGATTTCAGCAGATCTGGTGAGAGAAAGTCATTTTTTATTGATTGTGATTTTTTTTTGAATTTTTTTCAAATTTTCGAAAATTTTGGGTCCATGTGCCCCCGATCGGGGGCACCTGGCCATGCGCCCTGGGGTGGGACACTTGGCCATGTGCCCCCATGTGAGGGTACATGCGTCCTACCCCTAGGATTTTTTTTTTCAAAATTTTGTTATAAAAAGTGCAAATACCTGACAACATGTTTTGATGGTTTTATGCAGAATTACCCACTCTTTCCAGTTCCTCGAAGATTCTGTTTACCTGTTTGGTTTAAAGATCTGCTTAGAGTGCTTCATTTGTCAGTGAAATCAATCCTGAGTGGCTGGGGCTTGACCGGTCTTTTGGTTCATGCGAAACACTTTGCAGAATATCACTTGGACTTTGGATTGATGGGTGCTTTGGCGAGTTATGGCATCCCGACACTCACACCTTTGTCTTTAGCTCTTTTGAATGCACCATCTTACTAGAAGAAGCGAGTTGTTTCTTGGACTGCCGCGTACTAGAAAAGATGAGATTGCAAACATGTTTATTCCTTACGGGCCGTTGTCTTGCCTTGAGTTCTTGCGGGATTTTGTGGAGACAGAGCAAATCAACTCCTTCATCACCGGAAAACGGATCTATCTGCAAAAATTGGCAGCTTGGACCATCTCTACTTTGTCTTCTCGCGGCCTTGATGAGACACAACTTCTTCATGGATCCAAGGGTTTTGCTACTTGCCTTGCTGTTGTGTTCTTGTTTCCCACAGAAGATGGCTTTCTGGAGCAGGGATAACTCTCGTGTATTCGCGGAATCTGGTGCGGCAAGCGGCTTGGTCCTTCAGTGCTTGGCTTTCTCTACTGTGGCTTGTCCTCTGCTTGCGTGGGACGTCCTATGTTTGGCAGTGCTCTTCTGTTTGCTTGCTGGGCAGATCTTCATTTCAAGTTTGATCCATCAGGCAGTGCTACTACCACTTCACGGCTTTTCCGGCGCAGTCCTTTGTTCCCATATGCTGCAGCTCTCGGTTTTCCTGACACGGTTTCCAACAAGTGTGCTACATTGAAGAAACAGACAGATTGGCGTATTCATCTTGCTTCCATGAGTCATTCAGGCTTTGTGCACAGTCCAGTCATTATGCAACAGAGAGATGTTCAGATCTGTTTTGCTCCTGGCGTGGATCTTCGACTAGTTACTGGCTCGGCTTTTGTTCTGTACAATCCGCACAGGTGTCATTCCCAGATTGGTTTGCCTTGCCATGAACTGCCGGTGCTTTCACACTTGACTCTTATCAAAGACAGGAAGCTTGATACAGGTGAAGACATGGAGGAAGCTCAGACATCTATTGCCTTGTGGAGTACGAGCCGGCTACAGCGACTAGGCACACGTATCGTGGAGTCCAGATGACCAACGTCGCTATCTTTCTCAGTTGCAGCTTCTTTGTACCTGATCATCCTTTTGTTGCCATTTTATTTTCTAGCTTGTCAAACAAATTTCGGTCATTTATGAATATAAAATGAATTTTGTCATGTCAATTTCGCAATATAAATTAACAAACTTTTACCTTGTGCTTGAAAATTGTCAATGCATGACCGAAACAATGCATGAAAAAAACATCTATTTCACAACATGATTTGCAAGATTTAATAGTAAGAAATGAATTTTTTATGAAGTTAAAGCATGCATTTTTTTTTCGGTGAATTTTTCTAAGAAATCCAGAAATCTGTTTGGGATTTTCTCAGTGGCGTTGTGATCAGCTCAATTTCAAGAGTGGCAAGGTAATTTTTAAAATTTTTCATGATTTTTACACATTTTTACCTCTATAAGGGTCACGTGCCCTAGGGTCAGGGCACAAGGTCACGTGCCCTAGGGTCAGGGCGCATGTGCCCTCAACCCAGGGCACAAGAGCATGTGCCCTCAAGTCAGGGCACATGTGCCCCCAACTCAGGGCACAAGGGCACGTGCCCTCAAGTCAGGGCGCATGTGCCCTGGACCCAGGGCACAAGGGCATGTGCCCTCAAGTCAGGGCGCATGTGCCCTGGACCCAGGGCGCATGCGCCCACAGACCAGGGCGCATGGGCCCCTGGTCTGGGCACATGTCGACTTCAGCATTCTTGTTTTTAAAAAAAATGAAAAAAACTGACCAATTTTGAAACGTACAGATGCCGAAGAGGGTTCGACGCGCGCGTGCGCATGACGACGAGGCTGGTCCTTCTGAGCCGACAGCCCGGCGCGATGTAAATGTCCTTTGAACTAACTAGAAACTCTCTACCATCTTTGTGATTTAGTTCTTGACCTGAACAACTTTTCCACTTGTAGGTACGGATCAAATCGCGTATATCATGGCAATTGGTACGATTGGCGTACCGGGGTCTTCAACCGTTCCAATGCCGCCGCCTGGATGACATGGGATTTGGTCCCGTCTTACATTTGTCAGTGCTTTGGGAGGACTTGGCTCTGATCCAGGTTCTGAGAGATCGTTGGGATGCCGCGACTTGTTCTTTTCTTCTTCCCTGGGGGCATATGGTCCCTACTCTGGAGGACGTGACCCATATCACGGGGCTGCAGGTCTATGGGCGCGTCGTCACCGGTTGCACGTATAGTAACTATGCCGAGATGGCAGCGACGCTTCTTTCTTACTCCCCGCCTCGGTCACATGATGAGGCAGTCCTGTCGATCACTCGGAAGGAGTGTCTCGAGCTAGTGGGCCTGACAGAGGCTCAGATGCAGCAGGGCGAGGTGACCACGAACTACGAGGATCGCCTGATTCGTCAGGTATCTGCGACACTATGCGGTCTTCCTGGATCAGCGGAGGCAGATCGGGATCTCCGCCGATTTATGCTCTTCTTTTTTGGTCGCTTGTTGCTGGGCAACAAGACCGAGAAGGTTCACCTACGGTTCCTTCCGTTTCTGGCAGACGTGGAGTCCATCGGCGACTATGCCTGGGGTGCGACGGTCCTCGCACATCTGTTTGCCAGTCCCTCTCCTGACAGTGGTACTGTCTCAGTGGGCGGCTTTACACCTTTTCTTCAGGTATTTCTCTTTCTGTGGCTTACTTTCCTGTTGCATGTTATACTTGTACCAACGAAGTGTTAATTTCAGGTGTGGAGTTACCTTTACATTCCACTAGGCCGAGGCAGAATAGATCACCTGTTTCGCCTGCCTTTGATGGCGCGTTGGCATGCCATCCGTGACACTAAGTCCCATGCTTACCAGCTCCTTCGTCTTCGAGGTGAGCTGTTGGGTCTTTCTCCTGCACGGGTACGTCTCCCTATTCTTCCTTGCTTTTGTTTTGCTGACTGCTGATCCTTTTCTTTCTTGTAGGTATGCTGGCGCCCATATCTGACTACTGATGATGAGAGTGCCGAGTGGGTGGTGAAGGGTGCTCATCTTTTCGGCCGCGACATTTACCTCCATTGTCTGAACGAGGTGGAGCCACTGTGGGTTCGCCTCGTGATGAGGACATTTGGCGGTTATCAGGAGTGGTGCCCACCTCCTTCGTCCAGACACAGCCATAGCACAAAGGGGTTGACACACTCAGTAAACTGGGCGTCCCGGTACCAATCTTCCTTGGAGGACTGGGAGGCTGAGGGCACCGTGGTTTTCTCGACTGCCGTAGATGACACAGAGTTCACTCGCCAATATGGTGCGGCTTACGGTCATCTTTTTGACTATGCTGGCCAGGTTAGCCCTTTTATCTATGTTTCTTTGTTATCAATGCTTTGCCTTGTCTCAAAAAAATTTCTTCTTTTCAGGATTCCCGGTGCATGCTTACCCAGTATCGAGCACAGATTCGCGAGCTGGAGGAGGAGGTGGCCTCCCTGAAGGCAGCTCTACGAGTAGAGGTATGTGTGTGTCCGGGTGTTCCTTAATTAAGCTGCCAGATATTTGACTTGCTTTATGTACTGACAGCGCATGGGCTACTCGGAGGGTGTTTCTTCTTCTGAAGAGGTGAGAGCCCTACGAGATGAGCTGGCTGTCGTGAAACAGTCTCTGGCTGAGAAGGAGATCACGGTAACATCTTGATAATTGCTATCAAACTTGTTCTTTCACTGTCTAAGACTTATACATTGCTTGTAGGTGGCTGCACTAGAGCGATCAGTTGCTACTTCTTCTTCGGAGTCTTCTTCCAGGATCCAGGCCTTGGAAGCTGAGTTGCAGGCCCGGGTGCCTACTCTTGAGATGGCTCAGCTCCGATTGGACTTTGATACAGAGCTATTGGTGCGTGACCGGCGCCACTTTGAGGCTCTTCGTGAGGTGGAGACCCAGCATACAGCTACCCTTCGTGAGCGAGATGCCGTGATCCGTGCTATGGAGCAGAGGCAGTACCAGATGCAGATGGATCTTCTCTCCGCCCAGGCAGAACTACGTTTTCATCGTGAGATGGCCCGCCAGTCTACTCGGAGCTAGACCCATCAGAGTGGCACCCATCAGAGTGGCAATCATCAAAGTGGCAGTCATCAGAGTGGCAGCCACCAGAGTGGCACACGGACCCACCAGAGTGGCTCGCACCATAGCCGAGGTCGTACAGTACAGGGCGGAGTTGATCTAGAGAGAAGCCAGACTCCGAGTGTGGCTGACTATTTAGTTTCTTCTCCTGAGCGTAGGGATGAGTAGGTTTTGATTTGTATGTCCAGCATCATTTGTATCAGGCTCTTGTCTTGTATCTTTCTTCATGAATGGATCAGTGTTTGTGTCTACTTGGCTTGTTGTGCCTGCAACATCACTTTGACAATTTTGATTAGTATAACATGGTGGCTTAGCCCTTTGCTTTTGTCAAAGGGCATAGCCTTCTTAACATGGAGAAAAATAAAGAGTGAAGGAAAACAAATGTGGAAAGAGTTAAGAAAACTTACCTGTATGGCGAGAATCCATCCTCCTTGTTATGTAGTGCCTAAAACACTTACAAAAGGATCAATTCTATCCATGTCTCATCCCTTTGCCTATTTTTTTTTATTTGGCTTGACTTTGAGTCAAAGGGAGGAGCCTCCTTAACAAGGTAGAATAAAACAAATGACTAAAATGAAATGTAAGGGTTGAGAGAACATACCTGTCATGGTGTGAATCCTCTCCTCTCCTGTATTGAAATGCCTGTAACACTTAATAAAAGGGGATTAGATCTTCACCATGACTCATCCCTTTGCCCATTGCGGTCAACTTTGACTTAGGTCAAAGGGAAGAGCCTTCTTAACAAGGTAATTAAAGTAAAAAAATAGATATGCAATACAGAAATGGAAATATGCATGACAGTCAAATAAACATGGATGCAACTAAGGCAATGATCATGACTGAGCAAAAAATTTTCTTTTTTTGGGTTTTCTTGAAAACAATCATTTTTTTGGATTTTCAAAAGTATTCGAGTTTTTTTTGGATTTTCGAAATATGTATATTTTTGAATTTTTGAAATATTCATTTTTTTGGTTTTTTTTGTAATATTCATTTTTTTTGGGTTTTTGAAATATGCATTTTTTTGGGTTTTTGAAATATGCATTTTTTTAAATTTTGAAATATGCATTTTTTTGGGTTTTTGAAATATGCAACTTTTTTTGTGGAGAAAATGCTGGTATTTGAGACAGTTCATCGGTCTTTGGAGTTTGTCAAGACTCAAGTGGTAGATGCCACGTGCAAAAATAAAGTTCCCTACCTAGAATCCTTCTAACCTTCTTCCTTTGATCGGCTTGGGTTCCACCTGGATTTGGTCGGTTTACCCTACCCAAGGGGTTTTAAGGAGGAAGAGTATAGAGGAAGTCCTTGATAGGGTTTGAAGATGTTGAGAGGGATTTCTCTACTCTCACTCAAATTACCCATTGGGGTTCGGCCTCTTTGGGTTTTTCTTTCTTTTTTTGCTCTTTTCTATGTGGCACATATTTGGACAGGCTTTTGACTCGTGGGGACATTGCCCATCTTTTAGTGCCTTTTGCCTTGACTATCATTCTGGGTACTCATTCAGACAGGTTGATCATTTTTCTTTTTCTAACCTGAGGGGTTCATTGCCCATCTTTTGGCACCCTTTTGTACCTTCTGAGACGGCCTCCTACTAGGGTGGGAGTGTTTTCGATACTATCCCTCTCTAATCTTCTCTCCCTATCTTGGACCGAGTAGAAGAGAATAGGGTAAGGGTACTCCTTCCATTTCTAGATTTCTGCCTTGCTTTTCGTAAGTGTCGGGTTGTCTGGATTCTAGGATCGGGAAGTGTTGTGTGTATAGGATGGTACCTACCCTTGACTTCTCACGAACAACCTAGGATCGATGACTTGAGATTATACCAGTGGTTTCTCCATTTTTATGGAAAGTACTTTTTGAGGTAAACTCCATTCCAAGGATGATTCAATTTTTCTCCATCTGCATTAGTCAATTCATATGCATTACCTGGATACTTTTCAGTGATTACAAAAGGCCCTTCCCAGTTAGGTTGCAACTTGGAGCGGGGACCCCCCGGCTTAACGAATATTCGTTTGACTACCATCTCACCGATTTCAAACTTTCTCTCGACCACCCTCTTTTGATAAAACCTTTTGAGTCTATTCTGATAAGTCCGGGCATGCTCGGCGGCGGCTAGCCTTCTTTCATCCAAGAGTTCAAGCTGTGCAAGGAGAGATTCTCGTCTCTCATCAACAGGAATATCCTTGTCTAGCTGAACTCGGAGAGATGGAAGTAATACTTCGTAAGGGACCACTGCTTCCATCCCATATGCCAAAGCATGCGGGGTTTGTCCAGTGGGAGTCCTTACAGAAGTACGATAAGCCCATAGAGCATCTACAAGCTTATCATGCCAGTCGGCAAATTTGCTAGACTTACAAGATTTCTTGATGATTTTGATTAAGGTTTTATTAGTGGCTTCCGCTTGACCATTGCCTTGAGGATAGTATGGTGATGAATGATGCAATGAAATGTAATACCTGTTGCAAAGATCACGCAGATCTTGAGAAAGAAATTGTGGCCCATTATCGGTGACGATGTCGCTGGGGATCCCGAACCTTGCCGGGATGTTGCGCTTGATGTAGGAGCAGACTGTTGACGCTTTAATCTCCACGAATGCTTCCGCTTCAGCCCACTTTGTGAAGTACTCCGTTGCCGTCAGAATGAATGATTTTGAGCACATTTCGGAGTTGAGGTCACTTAAGGGGCCAATGATATCAAAGGCCCACATGGCGAAAGGCCATGGGGCATGAATTGGATGAAGGGAAGATGCGGGAGAGTGAATCTTGTCGGCATGGAGTTGACATGAATGACAGTGCCGGACAAAGATGGAGCAGTCTTTTTCTAGAGTTGGCCAATAATACCCTTGTCGGATGATTTTTTTAGCAAGGGCTTGGGCATTCACATGACCACCACAAACTCCAGAATGTGCTTCTTTCAGCACCAACTCGGCTTCTTCTTCATCAAGACACCTGAGTAAGATTCCACTTAGGCTTCTCTTATAGAGCACTCCTCCTAGGATTGTATACCTCTGGGATACTCTTCTGATTGCCTTCTTTTCTTTGGTGGTTGATACAGGCGGATATGACTGATCTTGGCAATACCTCGCAATCTCGTCATACCAAGGTCTCTCACCTTCTTCTAATTCTTCCAACTCAATCAAGGAGATTTCTTCTTTATGTTATAAGTATTCCTTTCTGTTGAACCTCTCCTTAACCTTCAGAAAACGTCCATCCTCAATTGTTGGAATTGTCCTCTTACAAATGTGGATAGTTCGAACTTGCCTGCCTAGCGGGACAGATAGAGATGAAGCTAGTGAAGCTAAGGCATCGGCGAGGATATTCTGAGAGCGGGGGACATGGACAAAGGTGAGTTTGAAAAATAGCTTGATGTAGCAGGTGGTGAGCTCCTGGTAGGGTTTGAGGTTTGGATGGGAAGTTCGGTACTTGGATAGGACCTGGTGTAGGATCAATTGGCTATCACCTATCACCCTCAGTTCGGTGGCACCATGGAAATGAGCGGCCTCCAGCCCGGCCAGCAAGGCTTCATACTCAGCTATGTTGTTGGTTGCTGGAAAGTTAAGCTGAAAAGCCTGTAGAATGGTGACACCTTCAGGTGACAGAAGGACAATACCTATCCCTCTACCATGAGAGTTCAGAGCCCCGTCAAAATATAATGTCCAAAGATTGGAAGATCGGACTGACATTAGTTCGTCATCCGGGAACTCCGACCGGACTGGGTCAAAGATGGGTATGGGATGATGGGCAAGGTGTTCAAGAATAGCATAACCCTTGATTGCCTTCGTGGGACATAAGTGATATCAAATTGGGATAAGAAACTCGCCATCGCCCTAACCGTTCAGTCAACACTGTCTACTCTAGCAGAAACTTAATGGGATTGATACGAGCAATGAGCTTGACTTGGTGAGCAAGAAAATAGTGTTTGAGTTTCTGAACCACCCAAACAAGAGCAGCACAAGTCTTTTCTACCACAGTGTACTTCATCTCACAAGTATCAAACATCTTAGACAAGTAGTAAGTAGCTCGTTCTTTCCCTTCTTCATTAACTTGTGCAAGGACTGCCTCGAGAGAGTTCTCAAGAACCGAAATGTAGAGGACCAAAGGTTTGTCGGGAATTGGTGGTCTAAGTACAGGGGGACTCGCCAGGTATGTTTTCAACCCATCAAACGCCTCCTGGCACTTCGAATCCCACTTAAACTCGGCCCCCGCCTTGGTTAACTCATAGAAAGGTTTACACCTTTGGGAATGTTGTGAGATAAACCGGCGGACAAATTGTAGCCTCCCAATCAATCCTCGAAGCTCTTTCATATTCTTCGGAGGAGGCATACCAATAATTGCCTTGGCCTTGTTTGGGTCGATCTCTATGCCCCTTTTGCTTACTATGAACCCAAGTAGCTTTTCTGATGAAACTCCAAATGTACACTTCTTAGGGTTCATTTTTAGCTTGTATTCTCTAGCTCTTTGCAAGACCTTCCTTAGCACTTCAGAATGATCTTCCCGACTCTTGGACTTGATAACCAAATCATCCACATACACCTCTACAAGGGTGTGCATCATGTCGTGAAAGATAGCCATCATAGCCCTCTGATATGTAGCACTAGCATTCTTTAACCCAAAGGGCATGACAACATAGCAATATGTTCCCCAAGGTGTAGTGAATGAGGCCTTCTCTTGGTCCTCCTCAGCTAACCGGATCTGATTGTATCCAGAATAGCCATCCATGAATGAAAGCATTTCAAATCCAGCTGTGTTATCAACCAAAACATCGATATGAGGTAAAGGGAAATCATCCTTAGGACACACTCGGTTCAAGTCCCTGAAGTCTATACAAATCCGAATTCGTCCATCCTTCTTCATGACAGGGACTATGTTGGCCACCCATTGCGGATATAGGACAACTTTAATAAATTTTGCTTGGTGTAGTTTGTCGACCTCTTCTTTCATTTTGAGTGCAATATCAGGGTGGAACCTCCTGAGCTTTTGTTTAACCGGGGTAGTTCCAGGTTTCAAGGTTAATCTATGTTCAACCAATGAATTATCTAATCCCGGCATATCTTCATATGTCCATGCGAACGTGTCCTTATATTCTTCCAAAACTTTTATCAAACGTTGTTCTTCTGAGGGAGTGAGGTTTGCACCAATGAGGATAGTCTTAGGATCTTCTAGGGTTCCTAAATTCAGTTCCTTGGTCGGTTCATTCCCTGTGGCTGATGGTTCTTCAAATCTTCTAAGTCCAGATGCGTATGCATCAGCCAAGTCCTCGATTTCATCCTCGGATTCGGGATCTTTCTCTGATACCACCTCATATACTCCCAAAGTATGATCTATGTTATGCTCATCCTCATACCGGATTTCATCTAGCTGGATGGTATTATCCAAAAAGTTTGGCAGCCTTGTACACTCTACGCATTTCTGTGCCAATTGTTGCAGATACCTATTTGGAACTCGCTTACCTCTGACTTTCCTATTTCCTAACCTAACTTGACCTACTGAAGATAAAGCTGGAGAGGTGGTATTTACAGTGGAGGGAGGATCGAGTAAATCGATCAATGATTCAAAAAAGAGGGATCCCTGATTGGGAGTACCCTCTGGGATGAGTAGAGACGTCTCCTCGATGGAAATGTGAGTTTCAGAGAAGACGTTTTTTTTTGGGATTCTCAAGTAAAAAGATAGAATGAGCCTCAGTGACTCGAGGCTTGCTAGAAGATGACTGAATTAATAGAGAGAAAAACTTAAGAATAAATGGGAAAAAGGGGCTCGTGGGCCCAATGGTAATAGAAAGTGAACACATGGGTCTAAAACTGATTAAAAAAGTAAACGGGTACGTGGACCCGATCTTAAAAATAAATGGGCATGTAAGTCCATGTTGGGAAAAGCCCTCAGTTCTGAAGTTGATGAGAGAAGCAAATGGGCAAGCACGCCCAGTAAGAGTGGAAGGTTGAAGAGGGCTCATGGGCCCAAAGTGGGTAAGTGGGCCCTGAAGCCCATCCAAAAGATCTAGAAACAACGGCACGAGGTTTAAACATGGCATTGTTGTATTTGGGCCTCGTGGAATGGTTTTGACTTGGGTGGTATGCTCAACCAGATGATCCAATATTGGTCTGCCCTTGAGTGGTTCCTGGTGCTCTTCCCCACTTGAGAACAGACAAGTCAAAGATAAGCATAAGTCTTCCAAGTCTTCTTCTTCTTCTTCTGGAGCTTTTCTTCTCTTGACAGCTATCATGGAACTTTTGCCATCTTCAACTATCATCATGGTCTCCCCTTTGATAAAGAATGTATGGAGTCCCATGGCATATCCTGGCTAGAAGATCCTCCTTGGGATGGACTCCTCTTCATATCCCAACCCCTGCCTGCATAGCCTTTTCACAGTTTCAATCGGCTGAGTGATTCCTTGAAGGTCCTTGCCTAAACCTCTTCCAGGCTGATAGCCTAGTTTCATCATCATCCGCCATCCCACTGTGTCGGGTAGAGAGGCGGTCATACATCTGACATCTGGTAAATCTCCCATTGAGATCTGGGGCTGTATTGACAGACCTAGGGGTGATGTAAAAACATCATTCATCTTATCCCTTATAGGCATGCTAGTCACTTTGACCACTTGTCCTTTAAAGGGAAATTTTATGCACTGGTGGTTTGTTGAAGCCACAGCTCCTATTGCCTCCAAGTATGGCCTCCCAAGTATAGCCCGAAATGTTGGATCTAATTCTAGAACATGAAAATCTGTTGTGACAGTACATGGTCCAAGTTTGACTTCTAGAGTGACCACCCCACATGCAGACTTCTTGGAGTTATCATAGGCTGTCACCATGGCACAATATGGCTTGATTTCTTGCTCAGAAATACCGCACACCTGCAAAGTTTCTGGCGGCATAACGTTGATAGAAGCTCCAGTGTCAACCAAACATGATTTTACTTCGACATTGCAGATGATAACAGCCACATGCAAAGCATATCTCCTAAAGTCTGGATCTGTTAATTCTTCCTGAGAGAAAGTGAGTGTTGGGTGCTCACTTCTAGGGGCTAACACTGTAGTTATCTTGTCAGGTGGGAGATCTTCATTCACCATGACCCTTTGCAAGTACTGTTGTAGAATCTCCTGATGCACCTTTGATCTTTTGATCAACTCAAGTATAGAAATACGGGCTGGTGTCTTATCCAAATGTTTTAACAGATCATACGCCGTGCCTGGCAATGGTTCTTCCACTTGTTCCTCCTCCACTGGCTCCTCGCGGTTGAGTTCCGGCTTGGGGAAAGAGCCGTCGGAACATCCTCCCACTCCGAAGCACCGGGGCTATTTGGCGGTCGGGTAGAGGTGACAGTTAATCGGGGTGGGTTGTGGTGGAACAGGTGGTGTAGGTGCAGTATGATAGATAATGGGATCGATGGTTCTGGGATGATGGGGTTAGTTGGTAGAGGGGTAGGATTTGGAGGTGGTAATGATGGTGATACTGGTGGCCTAATAAGAAGAGGCCGGAGTGCAGAAGTGGTTGATGAGTTTAATGAAGGTGTAGGTTGTGGGATTGGTTGTGGTGCTGGTGGTATGATAGGTTGGGTGTTTGGAGTGGTAGAGCTCGTAGGCCTGGGGGTTCAGGTTTGGTGATGATTGTGGTGGTCGGATGAGCAAGGGCCGGTGTGTAGCAATGGTTGAAGGAGGTGTAGTTAGAGAGGGGGCTGGCCTAATGATGGGCCGGCGAGAAGAAGTGGCGGCCAGTGGTTGGGTTATTGAGCTTTGTGGTAGTTGTGGGGTAGCAGGTGCACGAATTATTTGTCTAGGAGGGTTCCTAGCAGGAGACCTAGCTGGGTTGACAGGCATGGTTGCATTTTGGTTTTCTAGTTGCCAACCTTGAGCACGGCTGGCATCTCCCTGGACAATGGAGTGTACTAGACCAATTCCTGGGTTTGGATGTGCTGGTACCGGTGCTGGAGCGGGAGCATGTAATGGGAGTGGATTCTGAACAATCCCCAAGCCAGGTTGTTGTTGAGGTTGAGCCGGTGGACGCTGCCGCTGCTGCTGCCTAGCCTTCATTACCTGTATGCATTCCCCCATTTGGACCCAATCAATGCTTCCTTGGTCATTCAGATCGTGGATGTAATCCTTGAATTGAAAACACACTTCTACAGTGTGACCAGGACACTGGTGGTAAGCACAGTATCGGGACATATCTACATTTGTTGGCCAAACCTCTCTTTCCTTGGGAAATTCCAACTGTTTCTCCTCCATGAGTACATTGAAGATGTCGGTCAAGGAGTAAGGGAGTTGCTGGTAGTTCTCTCTCCTAGGACCTCCCCTTCGTGGTGCCTAATTGGGTGGTGGCGGTGCCCTATTGTAGGTAGGTTGACGAGGTTGCTGGGGTTGTGCTACTGGTTGCGACAGTTGTTGTGGTTGTCGTGGTTGTGGTGGCCTAACCTGTTGTTGAGGGGGGTAATAGGAAAGGTTTTGTGGTGGGTTTCTGTACGGGTTTTGACGGTTCCCTCCCTGGTTCCCTACAATATTTACAGCTTCGTTGTTGACCACTCCCTCGGTTATAGGACCAACTGGTGCAGAGGGGGTTTTCCTGAAATTTCTAAGTTTTGGATCAAATGGATTTATCATTGTGGCATCCTTGAAGTGGGCTTGCAAGTATCGGGCACTGTCATAGAGTTCATTCATTGTGGTAGGACGGTGCATGATCAAGACATTCCTCAAGGCAGGTGTAGTGTTGCCAATAAGCATTTTCACTTGTTCCCCTTCAGAAATCACATCTGTCGGTTTTTCTCTGCCATTCCCCTCCAGCGATCAGCAAACTTTATGAAGTCCTCTTCGGGCTTCATCTTCTCAGCAATCAAATCCGTAATGGAGCATGCTAGTGCCACCCGGTCTCTGTATCTTTGCAAGAATTTTGTCTTGACAATGTCGAAGTCTCCTGCCTCAAAGGAGTCGAGTGAGTAGAACCATTCCAATGCAGACCCTTCTAATAATCGACGGAACAAGAAGGCAAGAACCCTACGATCATCTTTCCAGAACGAGGACTCGTAAAGAAAATCTTTTAAGTGGAGAAAAGGATTGCCAGTACCATTGTAGCGGCGATAAACTGGTAGCTCAGAAGGTGGCAGGTGTAGGACTGGCAGAGAAGGAATGGAAATCTCAGGAACTGACTTGGAGTCCAGGCGACATCTCAGCTCTTCATAACGTTCATTCATCTGGGTGAGCTGATCCATGATTGCCCTGGTGAGAGCAGGTTCTTGGTTTACTGGTGGGGGTATGTGGTTAGAGACATGGTTCTGAAATTGAGGAGCATGACTTGGCAAATTCACTGAAGATTGTCCCATGACTTGATGGGTCAAGGGAGCAACATGGTTGAAATAAGATGGCTGAACAAATGAGGGTTGGACCACAAACGGTTGAACAATAGATGGTTGTGCTAATGATGGTTGAATCACAGATCGTTGAACAACAGGAGGTTGAACCAAGGGTGATTGAATAAGTGGTGGTTGAACTAGAGGACGAGGAGATAAGGCAACTTGGTTAACTTCAGCTTGATCTGAGGCCATTTTGCCCTTCACCATGGATTGTATGCGGGCATAGGTTTCTGGGTCAGTATAGAGAGACAACTCCCTAAAGAGTTGTTCAACATCACGAGGAGCAGATGGTTGAGGGACCTCTTGCGCTTGTGACTCAAACAATGGATTAACACGGCCATCTGACGGATTTGGTTGATGACCCATCTCATGCTCTCGATGTTCAGCTTGTTCCGCCATTCCAACGTGCCTTCCAGACCTTAGTTGCATTGAACTTCAAGGAGAAAGTAAAACAAACAAGTTGACAGAGCAAACAAAGGAAAAATTTTTTTGGTTTTTTTTAGTATTTTGCAAAAAGTTAAAGGTTTGAATTTTTGTTTGACAAGCAAGTGATGCAAAGACTTGAAAGCAAGATTACGCAATGATTTTGATTAAACCTTAGGTTTATGGATTTGTTAAGAATTGTTCTCTCAACAAATGGGTTAGGATCCTAACTCCAATCTCCAATGACCTAGGTTTCACACAATCTCACCGCGTGTAGGTAACGTAGGATGCTTCGGGTTTTGGGGAGTGGTACAACCAACCCGATCGTGAAGAGGAATACTCCACGTATGAGGAATTACGGAGGCCTTGATGAAAGCCAACCAAGTCAACTAGGAAGGAATATCCCAGAAGAGAGGTCAGAATCCACCAAGAGGGTGTTTTGAATGGGAGGGGTAAATGGGAGAGTGAGCTCCCGCCTCAAAAAAGTGTAAAAGAAGGAGGTAGAGAGAAGGAGCAAAGAATGCAATCAAGTAATAAAGAAAGTAATAAGCAAAACATAAACTTAAATAAACAAGCAATCAACACCAGACAAGGAATTAGAAACTAGACAAGCAACTAGAAACTAGAATCTAGACTTGTTTCTTATGTGAGCCAAATGGAGATAGTGAAAAGTGATGGAAAGAAGAGGGTTCAGATCTGATAGCCAAGCAAAAGGGTGGTCCACGTGGGGACCGATGTGGGAACTGGGGTAAAAAGTAAAGGTGGTTCACGTGGGAACCGGTTTTGGGTAAAAAGGGGTGGTTCACGTGGGAACCGGTTTGAATGGTCAAAAGAGGGCAACGTGGGGCCAATTAAAAGTGAATAAAGATCTGATCCAAGTGGGGATAGATCTGAAGGAAAGTGGTTTGGTTCACATGGGAACCGAAATAAAGAAAGAGATTGGTTCACGCGGGAACCGGTTTAGAAGGAAAAGGGTGGTTCACATGGGAACCGGTTTAAATAAAATGACAGAAATTAAATGGCATAATTGGCACTTCAGATATGATGAAAGATGGGTGAAATCAGAAATTTTGAGATGGCATGAAGTTATGAAAGGAGGAAGGAAGAAAAGGCTTACGTGGGAACCGGTCTAGAACTAGAACTAGTTGCAAACAAAACACTTAGCACCCACGGTTGAAGACATTGCTTGTCCCACCGTGGTCGCCACAAAGCTGTCAACTCTGAAAATTCGACGGGGTCTTCTCCTTTTCAGGGAAGTCCGTGAACCCAGATCGTCACCTCAAGAGGGGATGAGAAAAGAAAGGAATAAAGCATGGAAAGCAACTCTCACCTCGGTCCCACACTCACATTGATCCCCGAACTTTCATCCCTTGGCGTCGCTCGATCACCAAAGAGATGGTTCGGGTCATGTGGGAGGAGGGTTAGAAGAAATAAATGTGGTCGCCAGGAACCGTGGGTTCCGATTTATAGAATTAAAATTGACCGTGTGTACCTTAGCGTGAAGAATGTGAGTTTAAGCTTCCCCTTCTTCGGCTGGCCGATGAAGAAGAGTCCTCAACGTGTGGGTGCTTGATATTCTGTGCAACTAGACAAATAAACAAGTAAAATAGACAATTAGAACTAGACAAAGTGGAGTATATGTAAAGAGAATAACATAAAACACACAATTGACTAGAAACTGACCGGATTCGGGTTATCTCTAACCCCTTTTTTTATTTTCGGAATAACAGAATAAAAGTAATGCAAAAAAATGTAAAAAAATGATATGAGGATGGAGAATCACGAAACAAAGATTTAGGAAAAGAACTGAAAGATTCTGAGTTGAATAGAGGAAGATATAGCCAAATCTGTGTTGTCGAAAAAGACGAGTAGCAGTCCAGGATCTGCCAGGCGCGACTTTGCTTCTGCGATTGTCACGACCAGCCCCAACCTCGGAATCAATTGCCGTCGATTGCAAACTCAAGAATACTTGGTTAGGAAGAACTTTGATGAACAGAGCTCGGGCATAAGACGTATACATACGGCTGTAGAGGCCGAGGAAGAGAGACTGGGCAGATCCCCTGCAGAACAGCCTTCCTCTCTCTTGAACCGACTTTTCTCTCTCTAAAAACTCGAAATTCTCTCTCTAAAAATCACAAAATAAATTCAGGAGGTATATTGGACGTCTTGAGATGCCTGGGGCGTCGTGATCATGCCCTTGGAATGACCAGAATCAGAGTTAATTTATAGGAGAACAGACGGTGTTATCAAGGCTAAAAAGTAGGGGCCTTGCGCCCCACCCCTGGGTGCATGCGCCCTGGTGCAGGGCGCATGCGCCCCACTGAGGGGCGCATGTGCCCCCCAATGAGGGCGCATGGGCACAAATCCCGAGAAAAGAGGCCTTATTCGATCGGCGGTTCAGTGGTAGAGTCTGGGTGAAAAACTGGGTCCCTCGTGCCTCAAAGGTAGGGCGCATGTGCCCTCAAGTGAGGGCACAAGGTCACGTGCCTCACTGGTAGGGCGCATGGGCACGTGCCCTGGGTCCCGGGCGCATGTGACCAGGAACCCGGGCGCATGGGACTGGTTTCGCGCGTCCTTCCTCCGGAAGCCATTGCGAACACTCCCGAACTCGGAATTCGACGCCGTTTGTTGCGTTGGAAAGGTAACAGGCCGAAGAAGCTTTATATAGCATCATATCAGCCATCACACCCTCCAAAACTTCAGAATTTTATCCGGAAGTTAGGGCAGTGAACAGAAGATCCGATACAGGTCAAAATGACTCTGACGGCAAACCGGAAAGGCACGGTATGCAACAAAACTTGTCCGGTGTGTGAATATGACCATAACCTTCAATGCATGATCATTAGGCATTGGTCATTAAGCCAACTTCCGTGTTTACACGATTTACGTGTGGCTTTCGCTCGGAAATTATGGCTTTTTGCGGAAAACTTCGAAAAACATCCGATTTCGTTCGGCGAAGCTCCAAATCAACTTTAAAATACCTGGCATCATTATAAGGTCAATCATACAAGTTACCTTATAAAACATGAGTTTTATGCTCGGAATTAGGCGAATTTGGCGTGTCTACAAGATTGACCTCACGAGCTAAGAAATAGTGTTTGAGTTTCTGAACTACCCAGATTAGTGCAACACATGTCTTCTCCACTACAGTGTACTTCTTCTCACATGGATCAAAAATCTTTGACAAATAGTAAGTTGCCCTCTCTTTCCCTTCTTCATCCACTTGTGCAAGGACTGCCCCAAGAGAATTTTACAAAACCGAGATGTACAGAACTAAGGGCTTGCCAGGGACTGGTGGTCTAAGCACAGGGGGACTAGCCAGGTATCTTTTCAAACCATCGAATGCATCCTGGCACTTCAAATCCCATTTGAACTCGGCCCCCGCCTTGATCAACTCATAGAAAGGTTTACACCTTTGGGAGTGTTTTGAGATGAACTGGAGGACAAACTGTAGCCTCCCGATTAATCCTTTAAGTTCTTTCATATTTCTCGGAGGAGACATACCAATGATTGCTTTGGCCTTGTTTGGGTCGATCTCAATGCCACTTTTTATCACTATGAACCCCAACAATTTTTCTGAGGATACTCCGAATGTTCATTTCTTTGGGTTCATCTTCAACTTATATTCCCTAGCCCTTTGCAAGACCCTTCTTAACACTTCAGGATGATCTTCTCAGCTTTTAGATTTAATGACTGTAGACACGCCAAATTGGCCTGATTCGGAGCCCCAGACTCTCATTCCATAGGCGATATGTTTTATTTGACTGTTATCTGATCTGGATTACCTCGTGGACATGAGCTAAGGACATTGGTGGAGCCCCTTGTGAGTTGAGAATGGACCGATGATTTCAGGAATGATGCCGAAACCTTCAAGTGAGAGCCGCGCGTGAACTGTAAAAACACGAAGCCTGCTCGATGACCAACCTTGAATGGTCCATAATTGAAGGTCTCGGGAGTCCCGCATGTGTTCCGTAACATTCAGGGTTTCCGAGAAGTCATTTCGGTAGGCCTCGGCCAATGACGGCTTTTGTTACGGCTTTTTCGATCTATACTGACACGGCTATCCCGGACCACGCGTTAGGCCTTTCCGGTCATCACCGGGTCTTTTCGGGTCATCCGAGTTGATTATAGCTGAATATTTTCATCAATCATGGCCATACGTCTGGTTCAGTCAAGTTTAGGGTTTCCCGGCTTTTCCGAGTTTCGATTCACGTTTACCGGGTTAATCTCAGATTTTTCAATGATTTCGAGTTTTTCGATCATACCGGACTTGTTCGGTCATCATTTTAAGTCATCCCGAGTTGACCCGAGATTTCTCGACCGGAACCGTACTCTTTCGGATCTTCGCCACGGGTTTCGGCTTTCCGCGAGAGGGTAAACCGGTAGAAAGCCCCGTGCAAACATATCGGGAGTCATGCCGGCTGGTTTACCAACTTGAAGAGGTGCGGTTGAAGGCCCTATTTCCAACGCGACAAACGGGAGCTGAATCGGACATCCCGTTTGCAAGATACGGCTCGCGAAATACGCGCGTTGGAGAGAGAGTGTACCACGCGCCCTCAAACCGGGGGCACGTCCTGCGCGCCCCCGATTCCTTTGAAAAGCGGGGGCGCGGTAAGTTTCTTTAAATCGCAAATTACCCCGATTAGCACCTTCTAAACCTGATTTTTGGAAGGTTTCCGGTGCCGATTTTCGATTATTTGTACCGCGCCCCCAGTTCGGGGGCGCGTTATGTATGTCAAGTCGATTTTTAGCAATTTCCGGAAGTTTCCGTCGATTTTTAGCAGTGAGACGCGTAACGCGCCCTCGCTCCCTTTGAAACAGGGGGGAACGCAGACAGCGCCCCCGAAGTGGGGGCGCGCCCTGCGCGCCCTTGGTTTGAGGGCACGCCCTGCGCGCCCTCGTCCCCTTTGAAAAGCGGGGGTGCGGTCGGTCCAGTTTCCATTTTTTGCACCGGCTTCCTTCTCCTATAAATTGAGGGCCATTATCAATGACCCAAGGTTAACCCCCCATGCCTAGCTCGTCCAGAGGTCATCCAAGCTCTTCTCCAAAGCCGTCCCGACGTCCAAAGGCGATCCAACATTGAGAGATCGTTCCCGAAGTGAAGGAGAAGGCTCGATCCAGGTGTTCTGCATCAACCAACTTCATCAACTTATGCAGAAAATCTGGGACTCCTTCTACAGAAGTTCTCAACATATAAGTTTTTTCTCTCATCGTCCTCTTTCATCTCCAACTGAAGGCACCCAATTCCGACTTGCCGTTCGTTCGTGGCAGTTGCTACACTGAGGGCGCGCATCCAGGTTCTGTTTTCTATATCCGCCCACTTTAAGAATTTTTACAGACTTCTAAATGGGGATTTAGGAGAAATTATCAACATAGGAACTCTTACTGTCTAAGTCCTATGTCTACTCCAACAAACGTCACTCGATTCTGACATCGGGTTCATCCGTAGCATCCTCTGCATCAAAGTCGCGCCAGGAGGGTGCAAAGCTACCCGAACCGGCTTTCTTCAACCAACTCGGCTTCAACTCAAGCTGATCCATTCCATAAGCTTTCTCAACTCATTTCACTCAGTTAATTTACTGTTTTAAGGCATATTTCAGTTCATTTTCATCATTTTTACATAATCAAAAATACACAAAAAAGGGGTTAGGACTCGCCCCAATCCGGTGAGTTCGATTCCAATTGCTTCTTTCTCATCTTCTTACTACAGTTACTACACTTCCCATAGTTCTAATCATTTTCTTCACTTGGTTTATTGTTCTAGTTGCACAGGTTGATCAAGCTAGCATCGGTTGGAGACTCTTCTTCATCGGCTGGCAGAAGAAGAAGAAGAAGGTTGAACCCATATCCCGATCTCCCACGCTAAGGTACACGGTCAAATCAACTCAATCTTGTTTTTATTCCATAAAGCGGAGCCCGCGACTCTTGGCGACCACTTTTTTTATTCATGTTATAAGTTCATCTCCTCGTCACTCTCCTCCCACATGACCCGAACCATCTCCGGTGCTCGAGTGACACCGTGAGATGAAAGTTCGGGGATCAATGTGAGTGTGGGACCAAGGTGAGGACCTTTTACCGCTTTTCGAGTGTTTTTTGATTCACTCCCCTCTTTCCCCTATTCCATCTTTCACCTTATCTTGAGGTGCCGATCTGGAACCCATTTTCGGAGTCGACAGCTTTTTGGCGACCACGGTGGGACAACCAATGTCTTCAATCGTGCTAGCTTGATTCAACCGTGCAACTAGTTGTTTTCCAATTTGGTTCCCGTGTGAACCGGCTTGTCTTTTATCTTCCATGTCAATTTACCTTTAAACTTGCTGTTTACTCTTCTTTTAAGATTGTCCCCCATGTGGACTTGAGCTACTTGTCTTTAATTTCAATCCGGTTCCCGCGTGAACCACCTTTATTTTCCAACTCGGTTCCCGCGTGAACCAACTTATTTTCAGATCGGTCCCCGCGTGGACCACCTCTTTACAGCACCTTTAGATTGGCCCCACGTGGCCCTCTTTCTATTTTGTCAACTCTTACACCGGTTCTCGCGTGAACCACCCTTTTCTTCCCAAAAACCGGTTTCTACGTGAACCAAACCCTTTTCTAAACCAGTTCCCGCGTGAACCAACCCACTTTCAGATCGGTCCCTTTTGCACCACTTTAGATTGGCCCCATGTGGCCCTCCTTTCCTTTTTACAATCAAACAAACTGGTTCCCGCGTGAACCACCCCTTTTCCCTCAAAAAAACCGGTTCCCGCGTGAACCACCTACCTTTCCAAAACCCGGCTCCCGCGTGAGCCACTTTATTTTCAAATCGGTCCCCGCGTGGACCATCCTTTTACCTTTACTTCAGATTTGTCCCCACTTGGACACTCCAACACAAGCCGGTTCCCGCATGAACCTCCTTTTAGTTGCTAGTTGCTAGTTATTTGTTTTACTTTATCATTGCATGTCTTGCTTGCATTCACTTGTTTGATTTATTTAATAGCTTTCATTTATGTTTGCATATTGATTGCTTCTTCTTCTCCTACCCTCCATTTTTCATTTTTTGCATTAGCTTTTGCATCGGGTACCGGACTTGCTCTGATCCGTAGGACATTCGAGGCGGGGGCTCTCTCTCCCAACACACCTTCACCCTCCAAAGACCTTCTTGGTGGATTCTAACCTCTCTTCTGGGATATTCCTTCCTAGTTGATTTGGTTGTTTCCATCAAGGCCTCCGTAAGTCCCCATCCGTGGAGTATTCCTCTCCACACGATTGGGCCGGTTGTACCACTTCCCAAAACCCGAAGAACCCAAGTACCTACTCGTGGTGATTGAGTGATAACCTTAGGTTTTGAAGATTGAAGCAATAGGAACCATACCTACTTGAGTGAACAATTGCTAACAATCTATCTAATCTAAGGTTTCAACCCAAAAATTGTCGAGTAGTCATTTTAAAACCTTGTTTGCATAACTTGCTTGTTCACAACAATTGAAAACAACCAAAAAATTCCCTCCTTTAAAAACATCTAAAAAAAAAAAAAAAAACCCTTTTAATTTTTGTGTTCAACTTGCTTGCCAAACAACCAAATTGAAATCAAATCAAAATCAAACAAACAATCATAACCAAAAAAAGTCTCTTTGCATTTACACCTTTCATTTGCTTTCTTTCAACCATTTTTTTAAGAAAATTTGACAGGATGCCCATAACACTAAGGTCCGGAAGACACATCGGGATGTCAGACTACTACGGCCAAGAAGAGGAGTACGAGATGGGTCACTACGAGCTTCAACAACCCATGGTCTAACCAGATGGCCATGTTAATGCCGTGATGGAACCAGAGGTCCAAGATCCCGCTCACCGATCCGCCTCACATAGTATAGAACAAGCTCTCAAGGATCTATCTCTTCACCTTGATCCCGAGACTTTTGCAATTATCCAATCTGCCACTAAGGGCAAGATGCCCGCTAATCAAGATCCGATCGAGGGAAATCAAGCCCCCTCACCACCCCAACCGGCAGTTAGGCCCCTAATCATTTCTTCTCCTGGGCAACCCTGCCGTGTCTCCACTCACCCCGTTGTGGGGCATTCACATAACACTATTCCAGTTCCTGTTTCCAACCCACCTCTTTCAACCCATTCACCTAAACACTTTGCTCCCATGGCTTAGGAATCCAGCCTCACCTAGGCATTAATGAACAAACTTAACCAGATGGATGAGCACTTTGAAGAGATGAGGCACCGCTTCGATTCTAAAGCCATTTCTGAAATCTTTGTCCCATCCTTCCCAGTTCTACACCTTCCTCCTTCAGAGATACCAGTCTTTCAACGTTACAACGGGACTGGTAATCCTTTCAACCATCTAAAGAGCTTTCTCTATGACTTCGCATTCTGGAAAAATGACCGCAAAGCCCTTGCCTTTTTGTTCCATCGGTCATTGGAGGGATCCACCCTGGATTGGTTCTATTCTCTTGATTCCATTGAGGCGGCAGATTTCGACATTGTCAAGGCGAAGTTTCTACAGAGGTACAAGGATCGGGTGGGGCCAGCCTGCTCGATAACTGATTTAATTGCCGAAAAGATGAGGCCGGATGAGGACTTTGCCAGATTTGCTGATCGGTGGAGGGGAATGGCTGAGAGGCTAGTGGATACCATCTCAGAGGGGGAGCAGGTGAGGATGCTCATCGGGAACACCACGCCCAACCTTCGCAACCTCCTGATCATGCACCGCCCAACAACCATGAGTGAGTTGTGTGATAGCGCCCGCTACCTCCAAGCCCACTTTAAGGATGCATCCATGATCAACCCGTTCGACACCAAGCCCCGTAACACTAGAAAGCCTACACCTGTAGGACCCACCACCGAAGGGGTAGTAAACAACGAGAGCATCAACGCCATGGGTAACCAGGGTGGGTATCGCCAAAACCAATACCGTAACCCACCACCCAACCAACAATACCGCTCAGCTCCTCAACCAGCTCCTCAACCCCAGCAACAACTTGCATACAATCGAGCACCACCACAGCAACCCACCTACAACCGAGCGCCCCAGCAACCAAATACCTACAACCGAGCACCTCAACAACAACATGTCTACAACCGACCACAACCACAACAACAAGCTTACAACCAAGTGCCACCAACAACCAATCGACCTAGGAGGGGGGGGCCCAAGAGAGAATACTATCCTCAACTGCCATTCCCCCTCACCGATATCTTTAATGCATTGATGGCAGAACAACAGTTGGAGCTTCCAACGGAGAGAGAAGGATGGCCGGAAAATGTTGACACAACCAAGTACTGCGCTTATCATCGGTATCCTGGGCACATGGTGGATGTATGTTTCCAGTTTAAAGATTACATCCATGACCTCAATGATCAAGGGAACATTGACTGGGCACATATGGGAGAATCTATTCAAGCAATGAAGGCACGTCAGAATCAACCACAGCGACAGCAAGTACAACAGCAGCCCGGCTTGGGCATAGTCCAAGATCCACTCCCGGTACATGCACCCGTACAAGCACCGGCACCAGCACCACCAAACCAACGACTCGGCCTCGTCCACTCCACCATCGAGGAGTCAACCCACCATTCCCAGGGTTGGCAGGTCGAGGATTAAATCACCTCCATGCCCGCCATACCAACCCCACCTACAAACCGCACCATACTCTCCATACCGAGAGATGTCCCCATCCCACAAACTACCCAAACACCACTACCCTCACCAACCATCAACCCTCCACGGCGCCTAATCATTAGACCGCCACCAACATCCCAACCAGCACCGCAACCATCACCTAACCTACCAACCACCATTAATCCTCCTCGACGTCTAATCATTAGACCGTCACCAACACCCCAAACGCCACCCAACCCACCGCCGCCACCACTCCGCGACCCCTCATCATTAGACCATCGCCACCAACACCCCGGACATCACCTAACCTACCTACCACCGCCACTCCACGACCACTCATCATTAGACCATCACCACCAACACCCCAACCATCACCCAACATACCGGCCTCCACCAATCCACGACCCCTCATCATCCGATCCTCACCACCCCTACCTACCACGGGCTCCTCAACATACCAACCAACCCTACCATCACCATCATCACCACTCCCCCCAACCATGCTGGCGCCGGTACTTCGTAGCGGGAGGATGTTCCAAAGGGTCTTCCCCCAGGCCGGGATGCAACCACAGGAGCAAGTAGAAGAGGAGGCAGTGGAAGAACCGTTGCCCGGCACGGCATATGACCTATTAAAGCATCTGGACAAAATGCCGGCGCGGATTTCAATTCTGGAGCTGATAAAGAGGTTGAAAAACCATCAGGACATTCTACAACAATATCTGCAGCGGGTCATGGTCAATGAGGACCTCCCGCCCGAGAAGATCATTACTGTCCTGACCCCGAGGAGTGAACATATGGCACTCACATTTACACAGGAGGAGTTGGCACGGCCACAGATCAGAAAGTATGCCTTGCATGTTGCAGTAGTCATCCGAGGCGTGGAGATTAAATTTTGCTTGATTGACACCGGAGCGTCCATAAATGTCATGCTGCCAGAAACATTGCAACTTTGCGGCATCTCCGATGAAGAAATCGAGCCTTCTGCCGTCACGGTGACAGCCTATGACAACTCCCAGAAGCTGGCACGAGGGGTGGTTACATTGGAAGTAGGGCTCGGACCGTGTGCTGTCACCGCCGAGTTTCATGTTCTAGAACTAGACCCTACATTTAAAGCTATCTTGGGATGCCCATATCTGGAGGCAATAGGAGCTGTCACCTCCACTAATCATCAATGTCTGAAGTTTTCATACAAGGGTCAGGTGATTAAAGTAACCAACATCCCCATTCTAAATGACGTGGATGACCCCTCTTCTGCACTGCCAATATCAAAATTTTTCCAGCCGTTGGTTTCAACTACAGAGCTACCTGAGGTCATGGTGTTGACTAGGGCTGTAAACGGGTCGGATTCGGTAGCGGATTTACCAGAATCTGATTCCGATTCCGATAAGGGTTAAGGGGTTCCAATTCCGATTCTGATAATTTCGGAATCACTATGTTCTGATTTCGATTCGATTCCGTTATCGAAATCGGAACCGAATCTGATAAAATCCGAAATACATATTAAATTTTAATTTTTATTCAAAAGTGAGTCAATAATTTACATATAATTATTAAAATTTGATATAATCTTCTTAAAATTTTATTTTTATTTTTTTTATCAATTTATATATTATATTTTATAATTTATTTAATCTTATTTATATATAATTATTTTTTATCAAAATCGGATTAACGGAAATGGAACCAACTGATTCCGATTTCGATAAGCTACCGAAATATCCGATTCCGTTTCCGATAGCGTATAGGATACAAAAACAAGTTCTAAACCCATTAATTTTTATCGAAATCGAATCGGAATATCGGAATATCGGATTCCGTTTACACCCCTAGTGTTGACGATGACTCCAGAAATAGTTGCATGGCGGATGATGAAAGGGATGGGCTATCAACCAGGAAAGGGGTTGGGAAAGGAGCTGCAGGGGGTATTTGGGCCTCGTGGAATGGTTTTGACTTGGGTGGTATGCTCAACCAGATGATCCAAGATTGGTCTGCCCTTGAGTGGTTCCTGGTGCTCTTCCCCACTTGAGAACAGACGAGTCAAAGATAAGCATAAGTCTTCCAAGTCTTCTTCTTCTTCATCTGGAGCCTTTCTTCTCTTGACAGCTATCATGGAACTCTTGTCGTCTTCAGCCATCATCATGGTCTCCCCTTTGATAAAGAAGGTGTGGAGTCCCATGGCATATCCTGGCTGGAAGATCCTCCTTGGGATGGAATCCTCTTCATATCCCAACCCCTGCCTGCGTGGCCTTTTCGCATTTTCAATTGGCTGAGTGATCCCTTAAAGATCCTTGCCTAAACCTCTTCCAGGCTGATATCCCAATTTCATCATCATCCGCCATCCCAGTGTGTCTGGTAGAGAGGCGGTAATGCATCTGACTTCTGGCAATTCTCCCACTGAGATCTGGGGTTGTATTGACAGACCTAGGGGTAAAGAAGCATCATTCAGCTCGTCCCTTATAGGCATGCTAGTCACCTTGACCACTTGTCCTTTAAAGGGAAATTTTATGCACTGGTGGTTTGTTGAAGCCACAGCTCCTATTGCCTCCAAGTATGGCCTCCCAAGTATAGCCCGAAATGTTGGATCTAATTCTAGAACATGAAAATCTGTTGTGACCGTACATGGTCCAAGTTTGACTTCTAGAGTGACCACCCCACGTGCAGACTTCTTGGAGTTATCATAGGCTGTCACCATGCCACAAGATGGTTTGATTTCTTGCTCAGAAATACCGCACAACTGCAAAGTTTATGGCGGCATAACGTTGATAGAAGCTCCAGTGTCAACCAAACATGATTTTACTTCGACATTGCAGATGATAACAGCCACATGCAAAGCATATCTCTTAAAGTCTGGATCTGCTAATTCTTCCTGAGAGAAAGTGAGTGTTGGGTGCTCACTTCTAAGGGCTAACACTGTAGTTATCTTTTCAGGTGGGAGATCTTCACTCAAGATGACCCTTTGTAAGTACTGTTGTAGAATCTCCTGGTGCACCTTTGATCTTTTGATCAACTCAAGTATAGAAATACGGGCTGGTGTCTTATCCAAATGTTTTAACAGATCATACGCCGTGCCTGGCAATGGTTCTTCCACTTGTTCCTCCTCCACTGGCTCCTGCGGTTGAGTTCCGGCTTGGGGAAAGAGCCGCTGGAACATCCTCCCACTCCGAAGCACCGGGGCTATTTGGCGGTCGGGTAGAGGTGACAAGTTAACTAGGCTGGGTTGTGGTGGAACAGGTGGTGTAGGTGCAGGTATGATAGGTAATGGAATCGATGGTTCTGGGATGATGGGGTTAGTTGGTAGAGGGGTAGGATTTGGAGGTGGTAATGATGGTGATACTGGTGGCCTAATAAGAAGAGGCCGGAGTGCAGAAGTGGTTGATGAGTTTAATGAAGGTGTAGGTTGTGGGATTGGTTGTGGTGTTGGTGGTATGATAGGTTGGGATTTTGGAGTGGTAGAGCTCGTAGGCTAGGGGTTCGGGTTTGGTGATGATTGTGGTGGTCGGATGAGCAAGGGCCGGTGTGTAGCAATGGTTGAAGGAGGTGTAGTTAGAGAGGGGCTGGCCTAATGATGGGCCGGCGAGAAGAAGTGGCGGCCAGTGGTTGGGTTATTGAGCTTTGTGGTAGTTGTGGAGTAGCAGGTGCACGGATTATCTGTCTAGGAGGGTTCCTAGCAGGAGGCCTAGTTGGGTTGGCAGGCATGGTTGCATTTTGGTTTTCTAGTTGCCAACCTTGAGCACGACTGGCATCTCCCTGGACAATGGAGTACTAGACCAATTCCTGGGTTTGGATGTGCTGGTGCCGGTGCTGGAGCGGGAGCATGTAATGGGAGCGGATTCTGGACAATCCCCAAGCTAGGTTGTTGTTGAGGTTGAGCCGGTGGACGTTGCCGCCGCCGTCGCCTAGCCTTCATAGCTTGTATGCATTCCCCCATTTGGACCCAATCAATGCTGCCTTGGTCATTCAGATCGTGGATGTAATCCTTGAATTGAAAGCACACTTCTACAGTGTGACCAGGACACCGGTGGTAAGCACAGTATCGGGACATATCTACATTTGTTGGCCAAACCTCTCTTTCTTTGGGAAATTCCAACTGTTTTTCTGCCATGAGTACATTGAAGATGTCAGTCAAGGAGTAAGGGAGTTGCTGGTAGTTCTCTCTCCTAGGACCTCCCCTTCGTGGTGCCTGATTGGGTGGTGGCGGTGCCCTATTGTAGGTAGGTTGATGAGGTTGCTGGGGTTGTGCTACTGGTTGCGGGGGTTGTTGTGGTTGTCGTGGTTGTGGTGGCCTAACTTGTTGCTGAGGGGGGTAATAGGAAGGGTTCTGTGGTGGGTTTCTGAACTGGTTTTGACGGTTCCCTCCGTGGTTCCCTACAATATTTACAGCTTCGTTGTTGACCACTCCCTCGGTTGTAGGACCAACTGGTGCAGAGGGGGTTTTCCTGAGGTTTCTTGGTTTAGGATAAAAAGGGTTTATCATTGTGGCATCCTTGAAGTGGGCTTGCAAGTATCGGGCACTGTCATAGAGTTCATTCATTGTGGTAGGACGGTGCATGATCAATACATTTCTCAGAGCAGGTGTAGTATTTCCAATGAGCATCTTTACTTGTTCCCCTTCAGAAATCACATCTGTCAGTTTTTCTGCCATTCCCCTCCAGCGATCAGCAAACTTTATGAAGTCCTCTTCGAGCTTCATCTTCTCAGCGATCAAATCCGTAATGGAGCATGCTGGTGCCACCCGGTCTCTGTATCTTTGCAAGAATTTTGTCTTGACAATGTCGAAGTCTCCTGCCTCAAAGGAGTCGAGTGAGTAGAACCATTCCAATGCAAACCCTTCTAATGATCGACGGAACAAGAAGGCAAGAACCCTACGATCATCTTTCCAGAACGAGGACTCGTAAAGAAAATCTTTTAAGTGGATAAAAGGATTGCCAATTGTAGCGGCGATAAACTGGTAGCTCAGAAGGTGGCAGGTGTAGGACTGGTAGAGAAGGAATGGAAATCTCAGGAACTGACTTGGAGTCCAGGCGACATCTCAGCTCTTCATAACGTTCATTCATCTGGGTGAGCTGATCCATGATTGCCCTGGTGAGAGCAGGTTCTTGGTTTACTGGTGGGGGTATGTGGTTAGAGACATGGTTCTGAAATTGAGGAGCATGACTTGGCAAATTCACTGAAGATTGTCCCATGACTTGATGGGTCAAGGGAGCAACATGGTTGAAATAAGATGGCTGAACAAATGAGGGTTGGACCACAGACGGTTGAACAATAGATGGTTGTGCTAATGATGGTTGAATCACGGATCGTTGAACAACAGGAGGTTGAACCAAGGGTGATTGAATAAGTGGTGGTTGAACTAGAGGACGAGGAGATAAGGCAACTTGGTTAACTTCAGCTTGATTCGAGGCCATTTTGCCCTTCACCATGGATTGTATGCGGGCATAGGTTTCGGGTCAAGATAGAGAGACAACTCCCTAAAGAGTTGTTCAACATCACGAGGAGCAGATGGTTGAGGGACCTCTTGCGCTTGTGACTCAAACAATGGATTAACACGGCCATCTGACGGATTTGGTTGATGACCCATCTCATGCTCTCGATGTTCAGCTTGTTCCGCCATTCCAACGTGCCTTCCAGACCTTAGTTGCATTGAACTTCAAGGAGAAAGTAAAACAAACAAGTTGACAGAGCAAACAAAGGAAAAAATTTTTTGGTTTTTTTTAGTATTTTGCAAAAAGTTAAAGGTTTGAATTTTTGTTTGACAAGCAAGTGATGCAAAGACTTGAAAGCAAGATTACGCAATGATTTTGATTAAACCTTAGGTTTATGGATTTGTTAAGAATTGTTCTCTCAACAAATGGGTTAGGATCCTAACTCCAATCTCCAATGACCTAGGTTTCACACAATCTCACCGCGTGTAGGTAACGTAGGATGCTTAGGGTTTTGGGGAGTGGTACAACCAACCCGATCGTGAAGAGGAATACTCTACGTATGAGGAATTACGAAGGCCTTGATGAAATCCAACCAAGTCAACTAGGAAGGAATATCCCATAAGAGAGGTCAGAATCCACCAAGAGGGTGTTTTGGATGGGAGGGATAAATGGGAGAGTGAGCTCCCGCCACAAAAAAGTGTAAAAGAAGGAGGTAGAGAGAAGGAGCAGAGAATGCAATCAAGTAATAAAGCAAGTAATAAGCAAAACATGAACTTAAATAAACAAGCAATCAACACCAGACAAGGAATTAGAAACTAGAGAAGCATCTAGAAACTAGAATCTAGACTTGTTTCTTATGTGAGCCAAATGGAAATAGTGAAAAGTGATTGAAAGAAGAGGGTTCATATCTGATAGCCAAGCAAAAGGGTGGTCCACGTGGGGACCGATGTGGGAACTGGGGTAAAAAGTAAAGGTGGTTCACGTGGGAACCGGTTTTGGGTAAAAAGGGGTGGTTCACGTGGGAATCGGTTTGAATGGTCAAAAGAGGGCCACGTGGGGCCAATTAAAAGTGAATAAAGATCTGATCCAAGTGGGGATAGATCTGAAGGAAAGTGGTTTGGTTCACGTGGGAACCGAAGTAAAGAAAGAGATTGGTTCACGCGGGAACCGGTTTAGAAAGAAAAGGGTGGTTCACGTGGGAACCGGTTTAAATAAAATGCAGAAATTAAATGGCATACTTGGCACTTCAGATCTGATGAAAGATGGGTGAAATAAGAAATTTTGAGATGGCATGAAGTTTAAGAGAGGTGGAAAGAAGGAAAGGATCACGTGGGAACCGGTCTAGAACTAGAACTAGTTGCAAAACAAAACACTAAGCACCCACGGTTGAAGACATTGCTTGTCCCACCATGGTCGCCACAAAGCTGTTGACTCTGAAAATTCGACGGGGTCCTCTCCTTTTCAGGGAAGTCCGTGAATCCAGATCGTCACCTCAAGAGGGGATGAGAAAATAAAGGAATAAAGCTCGGAAAGCAACTCTCACCTCGGTCCCACACTCACATTGATCCCCGAACTTTCATCCCTTGGCGTCACTCGATCACCAAAGAGATGGTTCGGGTCATGTGGGAGGAGGGTTAGAAGAAATAAATGTGGTCGCTAGGAACTGTGGGTTCCGATTTATAGAATTAAAATGATCGTGTGTACCTTAGCGTGAAGAATGTGAGTTAAAGCTTCTCTTTCTTCGGCCGGCCGATGAAGAAGAGTCCTCAACATGGTGGGTGCTTGATATTCTGTGCAACTAGACAAATAAACAAGTGAAATAGACTATTAAAACTAGACAAAGCGTAGTATATGTAAAGAGAATAACATAAAACACACAATTGACTAGAAATTGACCGGATTCGGGTTATCTCTAACCCCTTTTTTTATTTTCGGAATAACAGAGTAAAAGTAATGAAAAAAATGTAAAAAAATTATAGGAGGATGGAGAATCACGAAACAAAGATATAAGAAAAAGAACTAAAAGATTCTGAGTTGAATAGAGAAAGATATAGCCAAATCTGTGTTGTCAAAAAAGCCGAGCAGCAGTTCAGGATCTGTCAGGCGCGACTTTGCTTCTGCGCTCGTCACGACCATCCCCGACCTCGGAATCAAGTGCCGTCGATTGCAAACTTAAGAAGACTTGGAGAGGAAGAACTTTGATGAAGAGAGCTTGGGCAGAAGACGTCCTCACACTGCTTTAGAGGCCGACGAAGAGAGACTGGTCAGATCCCCTGCAGAACAGCCTTCCTCTCTCTTGAACCGACTTGTCTCTCTCTAAAAAATCGAAATTATCTTTCTAAAAATCACAAAATAGATGCAGGAGGGAGGTTGGACATCTTTAGATGCCTGGGGGGTTGTGCTCCTGGCTTTGGAACGACCGGAATCAGAGTTAATTTATAGGAGAACAGACAGCGTTATCAAGGCTAAAAAATAGGGGCCTTGCGCCCCACCCCTGGGCGCATGCGCCCTGGTGCTGGGCGCATGTGCCCCCCAATGAGGGCACAAATCCCGAGAAAAGAGGCCTTATCCGATCGGTGGTTCAGTGGTAGAGTCCGGGTGAAAAGCTGAGTCCCTCGTGCCTCAAAGGTAGGGCGCATGTGCCCTCAAGTGAGGGCACAAGGTCACGTGCCTCACTGGTAGGGTGCATGGGCACGTGCCCTGGGTCCCGGGCGCATGTGACCAGGAACCCAAGTGCATGGGACTGGTTTCGCGCGTCCTTCTTCCGGAAGCCATTGCGAACACTCACGAACTTGGAATTCGATGCCGTTTGTTGCGTTGGAAAGATAGCAGGCCGAAGAAGCTTTATATAGCATCGGATCAGCCATCACACCCTCCAAAAATTCAGAATTTTATCCGGAAGTTAGGGCAGTGAACAGAAGATCCGATACAGGTCAAAATAACTCCGACGGCAAACCGGAAAGGCACGGTATGCAACAAAACTTTTCCGAGGTGTGAATATGACCATAACCTTAAATGCATGATCATTAGGCATTGGTCATTCAGCCAACTTCCGTGTTTACACGATTTACGTGTGGCTTTCGCTCGGAAATTACGACTTTTTGCGGAAAACATCAGAGAACGTCTGATTTCGTTCGGCGAAACTCCAAATCAACCTTAAAAGACCCGGCATCATTATAAGGTCAATCTCACATGTTACCCTAGAAAACATGAGTTTTATGCTCTGAATTAGGCGAATTTGGCATGTCTACACCAACCTCTCTAATATCGCACCGTGTCTGTTAATCCCACCATGTTCGGTAATCACCTTATGCCTCCAAATCCTCCATCACCACTGTGGCCATTGCAACACTTCTTTGCTATTCATCCCACCATGGCAGCCAATTCATCCCGCCAAGGGCCTTCTATTTTGATCTGAACTTGCACCATCATTATCTTCACGGTCTATGCTTCAACATTTGCCTTTTAGAATTTGAGATCATTCCATTCCGAATCAAATCTTGTCTCTTGGAAGACTTAAATGAATCTAAGAACCTGAATGTGCTCGATTGGTATTCTTTTACTTTTTCAAAACAAATCTCTTTTTAAATTTTAGCCCATCATAGTACAGGAACACCGCAAAGATCAGGTTACCGGCTGATGATGAACCTACGAACCCATGTTTCGGGGACTCCCCACCGCGTTGGGGGTTGGCTATTATTCTCTCGTGCCAATGGCACGTCTCTTACCAATCGAACATAGGAAGACTTGACGAAACATGGCGGTTAACCAGGAGACTGGAGGAGATTCGTCTTGCTGAATCTGGTCGTTAAGCGTGTCTATATCTACACCTTGATGCCACCTTTTCAGTCCATCACCATTTCGCTCCACTACATTCCACTACGATCCATCACGCTTCGCTACGTTTTCTCTACATTTTACTCCTCTCCGCTACATGCCATTCCCTTGCAAAGCCGACATCAAGGCGAGGCAAGCTGTAGACACGCCAAATTGGACTGATTCGGAGCCCCAGACTCTTATTCCAAAGGCGACATCTTTTATTTGACCATTATCTGATCTGGATTACCTCGTGGACATGAGCTAAGGACATTGGTGGAGCCCCTTGTGAGTTGAGAATGGACCGATCATTTCCGGAATGATGCCGAAACCTTCAAGCGAGAGCCGCGCGTGAATTGTAAAAACACGAAGCCTGCTCGATGACCAACCTTGAATGGTCCATAATTGAAGGTCTCGGGAGTCCCGCATGTGTTCCGTAACATTCAGGGTTTCCGAGAAGTCATTTCGGTAGGCCTCGGCCAATGACGGCTTTCGTTATGGCTTTTCGATCTGTACTGACACGGCTATCCCGGACCACGCGTTAGGCCTTTTCGGTCATCACCGGGTCTTTTCGGGTCATCCGGGTCGATTCTAGCTGAATATTTTCATCAATCATGGCCATACGTCTGGTTCGGTCGAGTTTAGGGTTTCCCGGTTTTCCGAGTTTCGGTTCACGTTTACCGGGTTAATCTCAGATTTTTCGATGATTTCGGGTTTTCCGATCGTACCGGACTTGTTCGGTCATCATTTTAAGTCATCCTGAGTTGACCCGAGATTTCTCGACCGGAACCGTACTCTTTCGGATCTTCGCCACGGGTTTTGGCTTTACGCGAGAGGGTAAACCGGTAGAAAGCCCCGTGTGAACATATCGGTAGTCATGCCGGCTGGTTTACCGACTTGAGGAGGTGCGGTTGAAGGCCCTCTTTCCAACGCGATAAATGGGAGCCGAATCAGACATCATGTTTGCAAGATACGGCTCGTGGAACACGCGCGCAGGAGAGAGAGTGTACCGCACCCCCGCTCCCTTTGAAAGAGGAGGGCGCGCCCTGCGCGCCCTCAACCCGGGGGCGCACCCTGTGCGCCCTCAAACCAGGGGCACGTCCTGCGCGCCCCCGGTTCCTTTGAAAAGCGGGGGCGCGGTCAATTTCTTTAAATCATAAATTACCCCGATTAGCACCTTCTAAACCTGATTTTTGGAAGGTTTCCGGCGCTGATTTTCGATTATTTGTACCGCGCCCCCGGCTCGGGGGCGCGTTACGTATGTCAAGTCGATTTTTAGCAATTTCTGGAAGTTTTCATCGATTTTTAGCAGGGAGACACGTAACGCGCCCCCGCTCCCTTTGAAACAGGGGGGCGCGCAGACAGCTCCCCCGAAGTGGGGGCGCACCCTGCGCGCCCTCGTCCCCTTTGAAAAGCGGGGGCGCGGTCGGTCCAGTTTCCATTTTTTGCACCGGCTTCCTTCTCCTATAAATTGAGGGCCATTCTCAATGACCCGAGGTTAACCCCCCATGCCTAGCTCGTCCAGAGGTCGTCCAAGCTCTTCTCCAAAGCCGTCCCGCCGTCCCGACGTCCAAAGGCGATCCGACATTGAGAGATCGTTCCCGAAGTGAAGGAGAAGGCTCGATCCGGGTGTTCTGCATCAACCAACTTCATCGACTTCTGCAGAAAATATGGGAGTCCTTCTGTAGAATTCTTCAACATAGAAGTTGTTTCTATCGTCGTCCTCTTTCATCTCCAACTGATGGCACTCAATTCCGACTTGCCGTTCGTTCGTGGAAGTTGCTACACTGAGGGCGGGCATCCAGATTCTGTTTTCTGTATCCTCCCACTTTAAGTATTTTTACAGACTTCTACAGGGGGATTTAGGAGAAATCATATACATAGGAACTCTTCCTCTCTGAGTTTTTTGTTTACTCCAATAAACGTCATTCGATTCTGACATCGGGGTCGTCCGTAGAATCCTTTTCACCAAAGTTGCGCCAGGAGGGTGCAAAGCTACCCGAACCGGCTTTCTTCAACCAACTCGGCTTCAACTCAAGCCGATCCATTCCATAAGCTTTCTCAACTCATTTCACTCAGTTCATTTACTGTTTTAAGGCATATTTCAGTTCATTTCATCATTTTTACATAATCAAAAATACACAAAAAAGGGGTTAGGACTCGCCCCAATCCGGTTAGTTCGATTCCAATTACTTCTTTCTCATCTTCTTACTACAGTTACTACACTTCCCATAGTTCTAATCATTTTCTTCACTTGGTTTATTGTTCTAGTTGCACAGGTTGATCAAGCTAGCATCGGTTGGAGACTCTTCTTCATCGGCCGGCCGAAGAAGAAGAAGGTTGAACCCATATCCCGATCTCCCACGCTAAGGTACACGGTCAAATCAACTCTATCTTGTTTTTATTCCATAAAGTGGAGCCCGCGGCTCCTGGAGACCACTTTTTTTATTCATGTTATAAGTTCATCTCCTCCTCACTCTCCTCCCACATGACTCAAACCATCTCCGGTGCTCGAGCGACACCGTGAGATGAAAGTTCGGGGATCAATGTGAGTGTGGGACCAAGGTGAGGACCTTTTACCACTTTTCGAGTGTTTTTCGATTCACTCCCCTCTTTCCCCTATTCCATCTTTCACCTTATCTTGAGGTGCCGATCCGGAACCCATTTTCGGAGTCGACAATGACCAGGTCATCCACATACATCTCTACAAGGGTATGCATCATGTCGTGGAAGATAGCCATCATGGCCCTCTGATAGGTAGCACCAACATTCTTCAGTCCAAAGGGCATGACGACATAGCAGTAGGTTCCCCAAGGTGTGGTGAACGAGGTCTTCTCCTAGTCCTCTTCGGCCAACCGGATTTGATTATATCCAGAATAGTCATCCATGAATGACAGCATCTCAAATCCAGCAGTGTTATCAACCAACATCAATATGAGGTAGAGGAAAGTCATCTTTAGGACACGCTCGGTTTAAGTCCCTGAAGTCTATGCAGATTCGAACTCGTCCATCCTTCTTCATTACAGGAACTATGTTTGTCACCCATTGCGGATAAAGGACGACCTTAATGAATCTTGCTTGATGTAACTTGTCGACCTCTTCTTTCATCTTAAGTGCAACATCAGGGTGGAATCTCCTTAATTTTTGTTTGACCGGGGTAGCTCCAGGTTTCAAAGTTAGACGATGTTCAACTAACAAGTTGTCTAACCCCGGCATGCCTTCGTATGTCCATGCGAACGTGTCCTTGTATTCTTCCAAGATTTCAATTAAGTTTTATTCCTCGGTGGGAGTGAGGTTTGCACTTAGAAGGACTGTCTTAGGATCTTCCGGTGTTTCAAGGTTTAATTCTTTTGTCGGTTCATCCACCGTGGCTGATGGTTCTTCAAACCTTTTAAGTCCAGATGCATATGCATCAGCCAAGTCCTCAATTCCATCCTCAAAATCAGGATCCTTTTTTGATAAAACCTCATAAACCCCCAGTGTATGATCTGCATTGAATTCATTCTCATATTGGATTTCATCAAGCTTGATAGCATTTTCCAGAAACCTTGGCAGCCTTACACATTCCTTGCACTTCTGAGCTAATTGCTAGAGATATCTCTCTGGAACGCGCTTACCTCGAATTTTCTTCTTTCCTATCCTAACTACTCCTAAAGAAGATAAAATTGAAAAAAACGGTATCTACAATGGGTGAAGGATCGAGCAGATCGATCAGTGAGTGGGAGAAGAGGTGTCCCTGGTTGGAAGCACCCTCCAAGACAAGCAGAGACGTCTCCTCAACAGAAAAGTGGGTTTGTGAGAAGACATTTTTTTGGCATTTTGGGTATTTTCAATAATAGAAAGAGAATGAGTCGGTGGGGTTCAAGCAAAAATAGAAAGCTTATGTAGAAATGGAAAAAATGGGCTCGCAGGCCCGACAATGGCAAGACACGGGCAGATAGGCCCAAAGCTTGGGAAAAGATCTAAGGGGCACGTGGGCCCAAAGCTAGAAAAGAAGTCTAAAGGGCACGTGGGCCCGGTTGGTGGGCATGCGGGCCCAGTATTGTTAAAATGATGTGGGCATAGGGTCCCAGTGGAGTAAGAAGATTTAAATGGGCTCTCAGGACCAGTGATTAGTTTAGGTGGCCAAGTCAGCCCAGAGTTAAAAATCGGGCTAGAGAGCCCATCAAGTGCATCGAGGAGGGAGAGTGTGAGGATTTTGAAATACGTGACCGTAGGATATGGCTCACGCGGGATGTCAATTGGAGGTGAGTTAGAATGGATGAGTTGTTTAGAAAAGGATGCGCCCTTGCCTGGTTCTTCCTCCTCTATGAACAACCGAGCCAGAGATGAACTCAAGTTGTCCACTTCCTCCTCTTGCTCTGGTTCCTTCCTCCTCTTGACTAGTTCTTCTTCTTCATCCCCGGCCATCATCATGGTTTCCCCTTTGACGAAGAATATTTGGAGTCCCATGGCATTTTTTGGCCGGTAGACCATCCTCGGAGTGAAACTAGGCTCATAGCCAAGCCCATGCCTTCTCGATCTTTGTATAGCTTCAATGGGATGCACAACCCCCTGTAGTTCCTTTCCCAACCCCTTTCTCCTGGCTGATAGCCCATTCCTTTCATCATCCACCATGCAATGGTATCTGGAGGCGTTGTCAACATCATGACCTTGGGCAACTCTGTAGTTGAAACCAATGGCTAGACAAGTTCTGATACTGGCAGTGCAGAAGAGAGGTCATCCACGTCATTTAAAATGGGGATGTTGGTTACTTTAATCACCTGGCCGTTGTATGAGAACTTCAGACACTAATGATTAGTGGAGGCAATAGCTCCTATTGCCTCAAGATATGGACGTCTCAAAATAGCTTTAAACGTAGGGTCTAGTTCTAAAATATGAAACTCGGCGGTGACAGCACATGGCCCGAGCCCTACTTCCAATGTAACCACCCGTGCCGGCTTCCGGGAGTTGTCGTAAGCTGTCACCATGATGATAGAAGGCTTGATTTCCTCATCGGAGATGCCGCAAAGTTGCAAGGTTTCTGGTGGCATGACATTTATAGACACTCTGGTGTCAATCAAGCAGGACTTAATCTCCACGCCTCTGATGACTACTGCAACGTGCAAGGCGTACTTGCTGATCTCTGGCCGTGCCAACTCCTCTTTGTAGACACGCCAATTTGGCCTTATTTAGAGCTTAAACCATTATTCCATTGGCAACATCTCTTTTAGACCATCAAAATCATGATGAACCACCCTTTTGGATGAGCCGAGGTGCTTATTGGAAATATGAGGATGATTTGCTAATTTCTAATCAAATCCGAGTTTGCCAAACAAGAGACTCTTGGTGGTGTGCCAGATTATGCTTTTCCCAACATATCCTCTATTTAGAAATTTTTCACAGAATTTTATGGACGTCTAATGAAAAATTATTCAACATGAATAATCTTCTTCTCTGAGTTATCTTTCCATTTCAACAAACGGCATTCAATTCTCATCTTCCATTTGTCCGTAGCCCCCTTTGGAAGTTAGATGTGCAGTTCTGTCCGCACGAAGCACCGATCAAGCCCAATTGCATGCAAGCCCAGCCCATTGGGCACATATCTGACTAATTCACCACCTTACCTTCCTTTTTCCTCCTCCATATTACTTTTTATAGTATTTTTAAGCTTCATGGTCGAAATTAGCATCATCAAATGATGGCAATCCAACTTGTTGTCTTGTATATCAAAAATTGCTATTTTTGGACCAGATTTGTTTCCTCTTCAAGTGGAGACATATTTTGAACATGGGGAAGGTGATCCACGGTTTCCAATCCTTCTAAATCATTTGGGTAAGTTTCTAGATGTCTCAGGATGAAAATTAGCAACATTAATTGAAGGAAATCCAACCTATGGTCGGATGTATCAAAACTTGCTATTTTTGACCTGTTTTTCATCTCCTATAAAGGGAGACTCATATGAACGACCTAAGAGGGGAATACCCATCATCCATCACTCTTATCCCCACCCTAAAGCCACCCTTGGATCGTCCCAACCTCCTCAAATCATCATCTCTTCGTCCCAGTGCTCGGAGATCATCCCAAAGTGAAGAAGAAGCCGGGCTATGCTCCGACATGCTGCACTGATGATCATCGTCTTCTACAGATCTTTATAGTCATTTTCTGGCCTGACTTTCTTCAGAATAAGTTTGCTTCATCAAGATATATTTCATCTCTAACAAACATATATCAATTTTGACATTCTCTCAGCTTGTTACGGCTTCAACACTGGTGCTGTACACACAGATCCGAAGTCTTCTCTTCTAAGTCATCATCTTATCAGTCAATTTAAGTACATTTAATGGTAGATTCAGTTTATAAATTCTTCATAGAAATTGTTCCCCGATAAGTCATATTTTATTTACAGCAAGAATCATTCAATTTAGATATATGTGGAGCCCATAGCATATCCTACATCAACGTTGTGCTGGGAGTTTCCAGAACTTCACTGTCTAAGATCCTGCTTATCAGGTAAATTCATATTACTTATCATAAGATTCAAGCAAACTTGTCTTTATATCAAACCACACTTGGTGAGTCCTCCTATTTATTTTGAAACAAACATCACTTTATTCTGACATTGGTGTTGTTCGTTATGGTCTCTGCATTAGAGCCGCACCATTTACATTGAATATGTCCAACCCGGTTGCCACTTTGCCTGGGTTGTGTTATCTTTAATCATTTATATTCTCTTTGTTAACTCTTATTTCATATCATTTAGTTCATATTTAAGCAGCATTTTTATTCTTTTTTGCATCATTTCATATATTACAAAAAACCAAAAAAAGGGGTTAGGGCTAACCCCGAATCCGGTGAGTTTGTTTCCAATTGCCATTTTATGTTATTGTTTTCTTACAAATTACTACACTTCACTCAGTTCTAATCCTTCTTCACTTGTTTTCTTATCTTATTGTCTTCTAGTTGCACAAATACATCAAGCTAGCACTGGTTGGACTCTTCTTCATCGGCCGGCCGAAGAAGAAGATGGTTGAACTCACATCCTAATCTCCCACGCTAAGGTACACACAGTCAACTTCTTTCCATTTTCATTACATAAAGCGGAGCCCGCGGCTCCTGGCGACCACAATTTCTCTTATCATGTTCTAAGTTATTCTATTCCTCACTCTCCTCCCACATGACCCGAACCGTCTCCGGTGCTCGAGCGACGCCATGAGATGAAAGTTTGGGGATCAATGTGAGTGTGGGACCGAGGTGAGGACTTTTTACTACTTTGCGAGTGTTTTTTGATTCACTCCCTTTTCCCCTATCCCATCTATCTTTCACCTTTTATTGAGGTGCCGATCCGGAACCTGTTTTCGGAGTCGACATCTTTTTGGTGACCACGGTGGGACAACCAATGTCTTTAACCGTGCTAGCTTGATTTGTTTGTGCAACTAGTTTCATTCTAATTCAGTACTAGTCACTAGATTGTTTGTTTTGTTGCATGATTGCTTATCTTGTTTGCATAATGCATGCTTGATTTACTTACTTCTTTTCATTTTATGTTTGCGCATATTTATTGCTTCTTCTTCTCTTACCCTCTATTTTTACTTTTGCATTAGCTTTTTGCATCGGGTACCGGACCTGCTCCGATCCGTAGGGCATTCGAGGCGGGGGCTCTCTCTCCCAACACACCCTCACCCTTCAAACACCTTCTTGGTGGATTCTAACCTCTCTTCTGGGATATTCCTTCCTAGTTAATTTGGTGGTTTCCATCAAGACCTCCATAAGTCCCCATCCGTGGAGTATTCCTCTCCGTACGATTGGGCCGGTTGTACCACTTTCCCAAAACCCGAAGAACCAAAGTACCTACTCGTGGTGATTGAGCGATAACCTTAGGTCTTGAAGATTAAAGCAATAGGAACCATACCCATTTTAGTGAACAATTGCTAACAATCTATGTAATCTAAGGTTTCAACCCAAATATTGTCGAGTACTCATTTTAAAACCTTGTTTGCATAACTTGCTTGCTCACCACAATTGAAAACAACCAAAATTTTTTTATTTTTTCAAAACACCTAAAACAATAAAAAAACATTTTTAATTTTGTGTTCAACTTGTTTTCCAAACAACCAAATTGAAACAAAAAAATCAAACAAAACAAAACATAACAATAAATCTTTAATTGTGTGCTTTGCTTGGTCTTTTTTTTAACCATCTTTGTAGAAAGATTGACATGATGCCCATGATGCTAAGGTCTGGAAGCCATGTTGGGAGGTCAGACTACTACAAGCTGCAACAACCCATGGTTCAACCAGAGGGCCATGTCAATGCCGTCAGAGAACCTGAAGTTCAAAATCCTACTCATCCACCTGCTTCACTTAGTGTGGAACAAATCCTCCAGGGTCTATCCCTCCATCTAGATCCTGAATCCTTTTCACTTGTGCAATCTTTAACAAAGGGCAAGATGCTCGCCAATCAAGATCCGGTCAAGGGAAATCAAGCACCCTCACCACTCCAATCGACAGTCAAGGCCCTCATCATCTCCTCTCCTGGGCAACCCTGTCGTGCCTCTACTCACCCCGTTGTGGGGCATTCATATAAGTCTATGCCATTTCCTACTTTAAAGCCACCTCTTCTAGCCCGTTCATCCAAATACCTTGCACCAGTGGCTCAGGAACCCAGCCTCACTCAAGCATTTATGGACAAACTCAACCAAATGGATGAGCACTTTGAAGAGCTGAGGCATCGTTTGGACTCGAAGGCCGTCCCTAAAATATATACTCCATCTTTCCCAGTCCCACATATCCCTCCATCACAAACACCAGCCTACCATCGCTACAATGGCTCAAGTGATCCCTTCACCCATGTCAATGATTTCTTGAGCAAATCATCTTGATGGCTAAATGATCGAAGAGCTCTTGCTATTCTTTTTAAGCGATCATTGGATGGTGCAGCCCTAGAATGGTTCTTTTCACTAGGAGAAATAGAAATATGGGATTTTGAAATTGTCAAGGAAAAATTCTTGCGACGATATGGGTTGGGCTATTCAATAATTGGGGAAGCAAAAAGAGACATGGAATTAATACAATATCATGATGAATTGAGGCCCATGGCCGAAAGAAGCATTGATGCTATGCATAAACCTAGGAGTCCTCCCCAATCCCATCCTGATCATCTTCATCGGCCGATTCCTCGACGCCAGTTGATTAGGCCACCCATGCCTCAACCTCGGCCCGGTCATGCAACCCTTGCCAATGGCACAACCAATTATGCACAATCAAGTTCCTCTTGTCACTTGTGCAAATACTTCATTATCTAAACCGGTTCCACCAACATTTCCAAAGGCCCCTCAGCCAATTATACGGCCCTTGGCTTCTCAGCCTATTTCACCAACAACCCCTCGGCCAATCATCCAGCCTTTGGCTTATCAGCCAATTCCACCAACAACTCCTCGGCCAACCATCCAAGCCATGACTCCTCAACTAATTACACCAATAGCTCCTCAGCCTGAACCGACTTCTATGCCAGCACCACTTCAATCAATCCCTCAACATAGGATTCCCCCTCAGTCAGTCAAACCACTTGTTTCGTCTATTACTCCTGCCATGGTAGAGGAACCAGTCACTCCGATCATTCATGCTCCTGCTATGGTATATGATTTAGTCACTTCGACCCCTCAAGCTCCTACCCTGGTAGAGGAATCAATCACTCCAACCATTTGTGCTCCTGCCATGGTAGAGGAATCAGCTTCTCATCATGTCATTACTATATCTCAGGATCAAAGTCAGCCAGTAGGGAAAATTGAACCAAACCCTTCTACCTTTTTGGAATCTCCAAGACTAGGCATGTCCTTTTCCATAGAACATCCTGAGGAGAAGCCTACTGTAGGGAGCTTAGATGAGGGGATCACAAATTTAGTTGATTGTCAAGGACTAGGCAAGGATTCACCAGGTATAGATCAACCATTACAATCATTGGAATTAATCCCTGATGTTGGTCAAATTGAATTGACCCCTGAACTGAGATGTAACGAGACCAAATTGGTCAGTGAAATGGAGAAGGAATCAACAAGCCTCCAGAAGGGCATAGACAAAGGGATATTGGGACCTCCTCCAGATAGGCAGGCAAATCCGTTAGCATCAATCTTAGGTCCACAACCCTTACCCCATTCTTCTCCTAAGCAACAATCCAGCCCATGGGCCCACAATCAATCAATCTTAGGGCCACGACCCTTTCTTTATTCTCCTCCAAATCAACAATCGGGCCCATGGGCCCACAATTCCTCAATCTTAGGGCCACTGCCCTTTCTTTATCCTTCTTACAACCATCAATCAGGCCCATGGGTCCAAAATCTGTCAATCTTAGGGTCATCGCCCACACCCCATCCCACTCAATTGGGCCCTTATGCCCCATTTTCGGGCACTTATGCCCCTTTACGTCAATTGGGCCCTTATGCCCTTTTCATCCAACTGGGCGGCCCATGTGCCCCTTTCCATCAGCCGGGCCCACGTGCCCCCTTTATCCAACCGGGCCCATGTGCCCCTTTTAATCAACCGGGCTCTTATGTCCTTTTTTTTTCAACCGGGCCCACGTGCCCCTTTTAATCAATCGGGCTTGCATGCCCCTTTCCTTCAACTGGGCCCATATGCCCCTTTTCCTCAACTGGGCCTACATGCCCCTTTCTTTCCATCAGGCCCACGTGCCCATAATTCTCCCCAATCGGGCCCATGTGCCCTTAATTTTTCTAAATCGGGCCCACGTGCCCGCAATTCACCTCAACCGGGCTCACATGCCCATGTTTTTCTACAATCGGGCCCATGTGCCCAAATTTCTTCTAAATCGGGCCCACGTGCCCACCTTCCAACAAACTCGGGCACACATGCCCACACTCCTTCAACTTCGGGCTTGTATGCCCCCATTTCTTCACCATTGTGCCCGCGTGCCCAAACTTCTTCGAAATCGGGCCCCCGTGCCCCCACTTCTTCAACTTTGGGATTACGCACCCATACTCTTCAATGGCGCCAGCGAGCCCATCACAAATCACAATCTTGCTCCCAACCATTTCAATAGGGTCCATGTGCCCACTCTTTTCATTGGGTCCCTCGGGCTCAACCTCTAATCAGGCCCTCATGCCCATCAACATCAACCGGGCCCTCTGGCCCGCATTCAACTCTTGGGCCCACGTGCCTCTTGATTCCAACTACTCCCAGGCCTTCAAGCCCACTTTCAACTCACGGGCCCAAGAGCCCACTTTAACCTTTAACTCACTTTTGTTTCCAAGCATGTTTATTTTCTTTCAAATTCTCTTTCATTCTCTAAGTTTTACTTTCAACAAAAAAAATCAAAGTAGAGAAATTTCCTAGGAGATACCACAATCTTTGCCTTTTACATCATTAATTTTGACTCCGCCATGCTAAATCAAATCCTCCACATTTTCACTTCATCCTATGACTATGAATCTTCAATCCAATGCAATATGGTGCATATTAACAGTGGAAGCAGTTGGGCAGGGCAAGGCAAGGCATGGCAGACAAGGCAAGGCAAGCACAAGCAAAGCCGTTATCAGCAATGAACTTCTTCTTCTCTCAGGTATTACATGAAATTGCATTCATCATCATTATGTCATCTGCAAAGCAATATTTTTAAAAAAATGATTTGAATTTCACATGACAATTTTAATTGAGAGAAATTCATGACTAACGACATTTGTAGCTACCTTGTTCTTATTAAACCAATTCTTTACATTGCAAGGCATGTTTTCAATTGATTCACCTATGGAATGTAATCTACCTCAAAAAAATGGAGAGAACTACTAGTATGACTTAAGTCCACATATTCTAGATTGTTGGCTAGGAGTCAAGGGTAGATACCATTCTACACACAACACGTCCTGATCCCAGAATTCGGATGACCCGACACCCGAGAGAAGCTAGGCAAGGCTCAGAGGTGGAAGGAAAACCCTCACCATATTCTCTTCTGTTCGGTCCAAGATAGGCAAAGGGGACTAGAGGGGGAGAGTATCGAAAGCATCCACCGCCTTAGTAGGAGGCCGTCTCGAAAGGTCCAACTTCTTAAAGAAAAAGGGTGCCAAAAGATGGGCAATGAACTTCACAGGTTTAAACAAATATGGGCCTGTCTGAATGAGTACCCAGAAAAGTAGAAAATAAAAAAGGCACCAAAAGATGGGCAATGACCCCATAGGTCAAAGACTTGTCTAAGTGCCACAAGTAGAAAAGACCTAAAAAGGCCGAACCCTAATGGGCAATTAGGTGTGAGTAGAGAAATCCCTCTCGACATTTCCAAAGCCTATCAAGGACTTCCTTATCAATTCTTCATTCTTAACCCCCCAGGGTGTGGGTGGACCAATCAAATTGAAGCTAAACTCTGGCCGATTAAAGGTTGAAGGTCAGAAAGATTCTGGGTAAGGAACCCCATTTTGCACATGGTACCTACCAGTGAACCTAGAAAAACAACCAAGTGATGAGAACTTGTGTCAATACTGAATTTTCTCTCCAAAAAAAAGATAATTTCAAAAAAAACTCCAAAAAATGTTGAATATCTTCAAAACTCCAAAAAAAATTTTTCGAAACTCAAAAAAATAAAGATTTTCAAAATTCGAAAAAAAATTTGAATCTTTTCACAAAACTTCTTTGTCAAATTCCAACAAAATTTTTCAAAAATATATATATAATATTTCACCATGCTTGGTTTGAATTCTCGTCTTTATATTCATATTTATTCTTAGTCTCTCATGTTTCAAATATTTTATTGCATATTTACTATTTTATTTTTTTATTTTTTACACCCTCAAGAAGGCTACACCCCTTGACAAAGGTCAACGCAGATTGCAACTTGCAAGGGGGATAAGCCATCTTGTCATTCTAATCTCCTTTTTCTGAGTGTTTCAGGCACGAAGAACAAACAAGGAGAACTACACAGCAAGGCAATGCTCACCACTTCTCTCCCCCAAGGATTCTTAGGAGGAGGTGTCACCATGACCTTGGCCCCAACTTTGCCAAGGAGCCTTTTTTCAAAATTTCAATAAGTCAATGCTCACCACTTCCCTCCCCTAAGGATTCTCAGGAGGAGGTGTCATCATAACCTCGGCCTCTACTTTGTCGAGAAACTTTCATTCTGTGTCCTCATTATGACACATGAACTCTTTTGTGAGAATGCATGTCATCACATCGCAAACTCACTGTTATCATTTCCTTTCTTAGCATATGTTAGGTGCATTACTATTTACTTTATGCATTGATGTTGAAGACCGTGAATGCAAAGAAGATCAGGCCCGAGATCCCCTTCATCAAAATCCACGACGGTCGGGTCATTCTTTGTGCTCACGGATAAGCCAAAATTGTGCAGTGAGGGACGATGGTTCCTGAATGGGTATCTTGACCTCATAGACAATCTATATCTTCAACTAATTATTAGACAAGTTTTGTTTTTTTTCTTGAGCCCAGCATGCATCATATAGTATTAGTTGCATTGCATTTTTTATTATCATTGCATACATACTTTCAAAAGCTTCACCTTCTCACCCTCTTGTATCATAATTCCGATCATTCTGAATCCCATCATGTTTTTTAATCCCACTGTGTTTTCTAATCCCACCATGTTTTCTAGTCCCACCAACCTTTCTGATATCCCACCGTGTCTGTTAATCCCACCATGTTCGATAATCACCTTGTGCCTTCAAATCTTTTATTTATATCCCCACTGTGATCACTGCAACTCTTTTGCTATTCATCCCACCATGGCAGTCACTTCCTCCCACCAAGGGCCTCCTATTCGATCTAAACTTGTACCATCATGGTCTGTACTTAAACATTTGCCTTTTGGAATTCGAGATCATTCCATTCCGAATTGAATCTTGTATCTTAGAAGACTTAAATGAATCTAAGAGCCTGAATGTGCTCGATTGGTATTCTTTTACTTTTTCAAAACAAATCTCTTTGTAAACTTTTGCCCATCACAGTACAGGAACACCGTAAAGATCGGGTTACCGGCTGATGATGAACCTACGAACCCATGTTTCGGGGACTCCCCACCGCGTTGGGGGTTGGCTATTCTTCACTCGTGCCAATGGCACATCTCTTACCAATCGAACATAGGAAGATTTGATGAAACATGGTGGTTAACCAGAAGACTTGAGGAGATTCGTCTTGCCGAATCTGGTCGTTGAGCGTGTCTATATCTACACCTTGATGCCACCTTTTCAGTCCATCACCATTTCACTCCACTACATTCCACTACGATCCATCTCGCTTCGCTATGCTTTCTCTACATTTCACTCCGCTATGCTACATGCCATTCCCTTGCAAGGCCGACATCAAGGCGAGGCAAGCTGTAGACACGCCAATTTGGCCTTATTTAGAGCTTAAACCATTATTCCATTGGCAACATATCTTTTAGGCCATCAAAATCATGATGAACCACCCTTTTGGATGAGCCAAGGTGCTTGTTGGAAATATGAGGATGATTTGCTAATTTCTAGTCAAATATGTGTTTGCCGAACAAGAGACTCTTGGTGGTGTGCCAGATTATGCTTTTCCCAGCATATCCTCTATTTGGAAAATTTTCACAGGATTATATGGACATCTAATGAAAAATTATTCAACATGAATAATCTTCTTCTCTGAGTGATCTTTCCATTTCAATAAATGACATTCAATTCTCATCTCCCATTTGTCCTCAGCGTCCTTTGGAAGTCAGATACGCAGTTCTGTCCACACGAAGCACCGATCAAGCCCAATTGCATGTAGGCCCAGCCCATTGGCACATATCTGACCAATTCACCACCTTACCTTCCTTTTTCCTCCTCCATATTACTTGGTATAGTATTTTTAATCTTCATGGTCGAAATTAGCATAATCAAATGATGGCAATCCAACTTGTTGTTTTGTATATCAAAAATTGCTACTTTTGGACCAGATTTGTTTCCTCTTCAAGTGGAGACATATTTTGAACATGGGGAAGGTTATCCACGGTTTCCAATCCTTCTAAATCATTTGGGTAAGTTTTTAGATGCCCCAGGATGAAAATTAGCAACATTAATTGAAGGAAATCCAACCTATGGTCGGATGTATCAAAACTTGCTATTTTTTGACCTATTTTTCATCCCCTATAAAAAAAGACTCATGAACGACCTAAGAGGGGCATACCCATCATAAAGAACTCTTATCCTCACCCTACAGCCAGCCTTGGCTCGTCCCAACCTCCCCAAATCGTCCTCTCTTCGTCCCGGTGCTCGGAGATCATCCCAAAGTGAAGAAGAAGCCGGTCTATGCTCCGACATGCTACACTGATGATCATCATATTCTACAGATCTTTATAGTCATTTTAAGGCCTGACTTCTTTCAGAAGAAGTGTGTTTCATCAAGATATATTTCATCTCCAACAAACAGATATCAATTCTGACATTCTCTTAGCTTGTTACGGCTTCAACACCGGTGCTGTACAGACAGATCCGAAGTCTTCTCTTCTAAGTCATCATCTTCTCAGTCAATTTAAGTACATTTAATGGTGGATTAAGCCTATACATTCTTCATAGAAATTGTTCCCCGGTAAGTCCTATTTTATTTACAGCAAGAATCATTTAATTTAGATATTTTTGGTGCCCATATCATATCCTTCATCGACATTGTGCTGGGAGTTTCCAGAACTTCACTGTCCAAGATCCTGCTTATCAAGTAAATTCATATTACTTATCATAAGATTCAAGAAAACTTGTCTTTATATCAAACCACCCTTGGTGAGTCCTATTTATTTTGAAACAAACATCACTTTATTCTAACATTGGTGCTGTTCGTTATGGTCTCTGCATTAGAGCCGCACAATTTACATTGAATATGTCCAACCCGGTTGCCACTTTGCCTGGGTTGTGTTATCTTTAATCATTTATATTCTCTTTGTTAAATCTTATTTCATATCATTTAGTTCATATTTAAGCAGCATTTTGATTCTTTTTTGCATCATTTCATATATTACAAAAAACCAAAAAAAAGGGGTTAGGGCTAACCCCGAATCCGGTGAGTTTGTTTCCAAATGCCATTTTATGTTATTATTTTTTTACAAATTACTACACTTCACTCAGTTCTAATCCTTCTTCACTTGTTTTCTTATCTTATTGTCTTCTAGTTGCACAAATACATCAAGCTAGCACTGGTTGGACTCTTCTTCATCGGCCGGCCGAAGAAGAAGATGGTTGAACTCACATCCCAATCTCCCACGCTAAGGTACACATGGTCAACTTCTTTCTATTTTCATTACATAAAGCAGAGCCCACGGCTCCTGGTGACCACAATTTCTTTTATCATGTTCTAAGTTATTCTATTCCTCACTCTCCTCCCACATGACCTGAACCGTCTCTGGTGCTCGAGCGACGCCATGAAATGAAAGTTCGGGGATCAATGTGAGTGTGGGACCGAGGTGAGGACTTTTTACTGCTTTCCAAGTGTTTTTCAATTCACTCCCTTTTCCACTATCCCATCTATCTTCTATCTTTCACCTTTTATTGAGGTGCCGATCCGAAACCCGTTTTCGGAGTCGACACTCCTGTGTGAACGTGAGTGCCGAGTGTCCACTCCTCGAGGCCAAGACAGTAATGATCTTCTCGGGTGGGAGGTCCTCATTGACCATGACCCGCTGCAAGTATTGTTGTAGGATGTCCTGATGGTTCTTTGACCTCTTTTTCAGCTCTAGGATTGAAATCTGTGCTGGCATTTTGTCCAGATGCTTCAACAGGTCATATGCTGTGCCAGGAAATGGTTCTTCTACCACCTCCTCTTCTGCTTGCTCCTGTGGTTGCATCCCGGCCTGGGGGAAGACCCTTTGGAACATCCTCCCGCTACGAAGTACCGGCGCCAGCATGATAGGGGGGAGTGGTGATGGTGGTGATGATAGGGTTGGTTGGGATGTTGATGGCCCACGGTAGGTAGGGGTGGTGAGGATCGGATGATGAGGGGTCGTGGAGTGGTGGGGGCTGGTAGGTTGGGTGATGGTCGGATAATGAGAGGCTGAGGGGTGGTGGAGGCTGGTAGGTTAGGTGATGTTTGGGGTGTTGGTGGTGGTCTAATGATTAGACGCCGGGGAAGATTAATGGTGGTTGGTAGGTTAGGCTAGGGTGATGGTTGGGGTGCTGGTTGGGATGCTAGTGGTGGTCTAATGATTAGGCGCCGTGGGGTGTTAATAGATGATGAGGGCAGTGGTGTTTGGGTAGCTCTCGGTATGGAGAGTATGGTGCGATTTGTAGGTGGGGTTGGTCTGGCGGGCATGGAGGCGGTTTGATCCTCAACCTGCCAACCCTGTGAGTGGTGGGTTGACTCCTCGATGGAGTGGACGAGGCCAAGTCATTGGTTTCATGGTGCTGGTGCTAGTGCTTGAACGGGTGCATGTACCAGTAGTGGATCTTGAACTATGCCTAGGCCGGGTTGTTGTTGTACTTGTTGTCGTCGTGGTTGATTCTATCGCGCCTTCATAGCTTGTATGAATTCTCCCATCTGTACCTAGTCAATGTTCCCTTGATCGTTGAGGTCATGAATGTAGTCTTTAAATTGGAAGTAGACATCCACCGTGTGCCCAGGATACCGATGGTAGGCATAGTACTTAGTCATATCAGCATTCGTCGGCCATCCTTCTCTCTCCTTTGGGAGCTCCAACTGCTGTTCAACCATCAATGCATTGAAAATATCGATGAGGGTGAATGGCAGTTGAGGATAGTATTCTCTTGGGTCCCCCCTCCTAGGTCGGTTGGCTGGAGGTGGCACTTGGTTGTAGGCCTGTTGTTGTGGTTGTGGTCGGTTGTAGACAGGTTGTTGCTGAGGTGCTCGGTTATAGGCATTTTGCTGCTGGGGTGCTCGGTTGTAGGTGGGTTGCTGTGGTGGTGCTCGGTTGTATGCAAGTTGCTATTGGGGTTGAGGAGTTGGCTGAGGAGCTGGCTGGTATTGTTGGTTTGGTGGTGGGTTACGGTATTGGCTTTGGCGATACCCACCTTGATTACCCATGGCATTGACGCTCTCGTTGTTTACTACCCCTTCGGTGGTAGGCCCTACAGGTGTAGGCCTTCTAGTGTTGCAGGGTTTGGGGTCGAACGGGTTAATCATGGATGTGTCTTTGAAGTGGGCTTGTAGATATCGGACGCTATCGCATAGCTCACTCATGGTAGTTGGGCGGTGCATGATCAGGAGGTTGCGAAGGTTAGGCGTGGTGTTCCCGATGAGCATCCTCATCTTCTCCCCTTCTAAGATGGTATCCACTAGACTCTTAGACATTCCCCTATACCGATCAGCAAACTTGGCAAAGTCTTCATCCGGCTTCATTTTCTCAGCAATTAAATCTGTTATCGAGTAGGCTGGCCCCACCCGATCCTTGTACCTCTGTAGAAATTTCGCCTTGACAATATCAAAATCTTCTGCTTCAATAGAATTAAGAGAATAAAACCAGTCAAGGGTGGATCTTTCCAATGACCGACGGAATAGGAAGACAAGTGCTTTGCAGTCATTCTTCTAGAACACGGAGTCGTATAAGAAATCCTTCAGATGGTTGAAAGGATTACCAGTCCCGTTGTAACGTTGAAAAACTAGTATCTCTGAAGGAGGAAGGTGTAGAACTGGGAAGGATGAGACAGAGATTTCAAGGATGACTTTAGAATCGAGGCGGTGCTTCAGCTCTTCAAAGCGCTCATCCATCTGGTAAGTTTGTTCATAAATGCCTAGGTGAGGCTGGATTCTTGAGCCACCGGAGAAAAGTATTTAGGTGAATGGGTTGGAAGAGGTGGGTTGGAAACAAGAGTTGGAATAGCATTATGTTAATGCCCCACAACGGGGTGAGTGGAGACACAGCAGGGTTGCCCAGAAGAAGCAATGATCAGGCGCCTGACTGCCGATTGAGGTGGTGAGGGGGCTTGATTTCCCTCGACTGGATCTTGATTGGCGGGCATCTTGTGCTTTGTCAAAGATTGCACAAGTGACAAGGATTCAGGGTCTAGATGGAAAGATAGACCCTGGAGGAGTTGCTCCATGCTAAGTGAAGTAGGTTGATGAGTAGGATTTTGAATTTCAGGCTCCCTGACGGCGTTGACATGGCCCTTTGGTTGGACCATGGGTTGTTGCAGCTCGTAGTGGCCCGTCTCATACTCCTCTTCTTGCCCGTAGTAGTCTGAAATCCCGATGTGTCTTCCGAACCTTAATGTCATGGGCATCCTGTCAAATTTTCATACAAAATGGTTGAAAGAAAGCAAATAAAAAGTGTAAATGCAAAGAGAATTTTTGTTTGGTTATGTTTTGTTTTTGTTTGATTTTTTTGTTTCAATTTGGTTGTTTGGAAAACAAGTTGAACACAAAATTAAGGTTGTTTTTTTCTTGTTTTTTTAAGTGTTTTGAAATAAGGAATTTTTGGTTGTTTTCAATTGTTGTAAGCAAGCAAGTTATGCAAACAAATTCTTAAAATGACTACTCAACAATTTTTGGATTGAATTCTTAGATTAGATTGATTGTTAGCAATTGTTCACTCAAATGGGTATGGTTCCTATTGCTTCAATCTTCAAGACCTAAGGTTGTCACTCAATCACCACGAGTAGGTACTTGGGTTCTTCGGGTTTTGGGTAAAGGTACAACTGGCCCAATCGTGCAGAGAGGAATACTCCACGGATGGGGACTTACGGAGGTCTTGATGGAAACCACCAAATCAACTAGAAAGGAATATCCCAGAAGAGAGGTTAGAATCCACCAAGAAGGTGTTTGGAGGGTGAGGGTGTGTTGGGAGAGAGAGCCCCCGCCTTGAATTCCCTACGGATCGGAGCAAGTCCGGTACCCGATGCAAAAGCTAATGCAAAAATAAAAATAGAGGGTAGGAGGAGAAGAAGCAATAAATATGCAAACATGAAATGAATGAAAGCTAATAAATCAAGCAAGTGAATGCAATCAAGACAAGCAATGATAAAGTAAAACAATCTAGCAACTAGCAACTAAAAGGTGGTTCGCGCGGGAACCAGCTTGTGATGGAGTGTCCAAGTGGGGACGAATATGAAATAAAGGTAAAAGGGATGGTCCACGTGGGGTCCAATTTGAAAATAAGGTGACTCATGTGGGAGCCGAGTTTTGGAAAGGTAGGTGGTTCATGTGGGAACCGGTTTTTGAAGGAAAAGGGGTGGTTCACATGGGAACCGGTTTGTTTGTTTGGAAAAAGAAAAGGAGGGCCATGTGGGGCCAATCTAAAGTGGTGTAAAGGGGTGGTCCACGTGGGGACTAATCTGAAAGTGGTTTGGTTTACACGAGAACCGATTTTGAAAAGGGGTTGGTTCACGCGGGAACCGGTTTTAATGAAGAAAGGGGTGGTTAATGCGGGAACCGGTGTAAGAGATGACAAAATGAAAAGAGAGCCACGTGGGGCCAATCTGAAGGTGCTGTAAAGAGGTGGTACACGTGGGGACCGATCTGAAAATAAGTTGGTTTACGCGGGAACCGAGTTGAAAAGAAAGGTGCTTCACGCGAGAATCGATTTATACGAAGAAAAGAGTGGTTCACGCGGGAACCGAGTTGAAATTAAAGACAAGCAAGTCAAGTCCACATGGGGGACAATCTTAAAGGAAGAGTAAACAGAAAGTTTAAAGGAAAATTTACATGGAAAAGGTAAAGGACAAGCCGGTTTGCACGGGAACCAAATCGGAAAACAACTAGTTGCACGGATCAATCAAGCTAGCACGGTTGAAGACATTGGTTGTCCCACCGTGGTCGCTAAAAAGCTGTCGACTCCGAAAATGGATTCCGGATCGGCACCTCAAGATAATGTGAAAGATAGAATAGGGGGAAGGGAGTGAATCGGAAAACACTCGGAAAGCAGTAAAATTCTCACCTCGGTCTCACACTCACATTGATCCCCGAACTTTCATCTCACGGCGTCGCTCGAGCACCGGAGACGGTTCGGGTCATGTGGGAGGAGAGTGAGGAGGAGATAAAATTAGAGCATGAATAAAAAGGTGGTCGCCAAGAGCCGCGGGCTCCACTTTATGGAATAAAAGACAAGATTAAGTTGAATTGATCGTGTGTACCTTAACGCGGGAGATGATATGTGGGTTAAACCTTCTTCTTCTTCGGCCGGCCGATGAAGAAGAGTCCAACTAGTACTAGCTTGATAGACTTGTGTAACTAGAATAACAAACCAAATGTAAGAAACTGATTAGAACTATGGGAAGTGTAGAAACTATAAGAGAGGAGATGAAAGAAAGAAGCAATTGGAATCGAACTCACCGGATTGGGGCGAGCCCTAACCCCTTTTTTGTGTTTTAGATTATGTAAGAACGATGCAAACTAAAATAAAATATGTTCTAAAAAGTAAATTAACTAATTGAAATGAGTTAATAAGAACTTATGAAGTGAATCAGCTTGAGTTAAAGCCGAGTTAGTTGAAACAAGCCAGTTCGGGTAGCCTTGCACCTTCCTAGCACGACTTCAGTGTAGAGAACTCTACGAATGATCCCGATGTCATAATCGAGTGTTGTTTATATCTATGGATTGAAAACTCAGAGAGTAAGATATATTCTTTTTAAAACTTCTCCAAAATACTTCTGTAGAAGTCTGTAAAGATCTGAAAGTGGGAAGATGTGGAAAAACAGAACTTGGATGCGCGCCCTCAGTGCAACAATCGCCATGGACAGACAGAAAGTCTGAATTGAGTGCCACCAGTTTCAAATTAAAGAGGATGAGGAAAGGAATAACTCTTATGTTGAAGACTTTGGTAGGAAAAGCCTCTAATTTTCTACAGAAGCCGATGGAGTCGGTTGATGTAGAACGCACAGATTGAGCCTTCTCCTTCGCCTCGGGATCGATCTCTCGACGTCGGATCAGCTTTGGACATCAGGACGGCCTTGGGAGGGAGCTTGGATGACCTTAGGATGAGCTAGGCATCGGAGTTCAACCTTGGATTGTTGGGAATAGCCCTCAATTATAGAGAATGAAAACTGGTGCAAAATATGGAAACTAGACCAACCGTGCCCCCGCATTTCAAAGGAGGTGAGGGCATGCAGGGCACGCCCTCAACCTGGGGGCGTGCAGGGCGAGCCCTCACCCCGGGGGCACGGTCTGCGCGCCCTCCTATTTCAAAGGAGGCGGGGGTGCGTTACGCATCTCACTGCTAAAAATCACTGGAACCTTCCGAAAATTGCTAAAATTTGACTTGATAAGATGAACGCACCCCCGACTCAAGGGCACGGTCAAAATAATCAATCTTAAGCGGGGGAACCTTTTCAAAAATCCAGTTTAGAATGTGTTAATCGGGGGTAATTTTCGGTTTCCAAAAATAGACTGCGTCCCCGCGTTTCAAAGGAAGCAGGGGCGCGCAAGGCGCACCCATGAACTGAGGGCACGCAAGTCACACCCCAGGGTGAGGGCGCTCAAGGCACACCCTACCCTTTCAAGGAGAGCAGGGGCGTGTTACACTCTCCCTCCTGCGTGCGTGTTCTACAAGTCGTAACTTGCAAACGAGATGTCCGATTCGGTTCCCATTTGTTGAGTTGGAAAGAGGGCCTTCAACCGCACCTCCTCAAGTTGGTAAACCAGCCAGCATGACTCCTGAGATGTTCGCACGGGGCTTTCTACCGGTTTACCCTCTCGCGGAAAGCCAAAAATTGTAGCGTGGATCCGAAAGGGCACGGTTCCAATTGAGGGATCTCGGGTCAACTCGGAATGACTTAAAATGATGACCGAACAAGTCCAGTACGGTTGAAAAACTTGAAATCATCAAAAAATATGAGATTAACCCGGTAAACGTGGATCGAAGCTCGAAAAAGTTGGAAATAACTGGGAAACCCTAAAATCGACCGAAATGGCCGTATGGCCTCGGTTGATGAAATATACGGCTAGGATTGACCTAGATGACCTGAAAAAACCCGGTGATAGCTGAAAATTCCTAGCACGTGGTCCGAGATAGCCGTGTTAAAGTGGATCGAAAAGTCGTAATGAAAAAGACGTTATAGACCAACGCCTATAGAAATGACTTGTCGGAAACCTCGAATGTTACAGAACACATGCGGGACTCCCGAGACCTTCACGTATGGACCATTCAAGGTTGGTCATTGAGTAGGCTTCATGTTTTCACGGTTCACGCACGGCTCTCGCTTTGAAGGTTACGATATTATTCCGGAAATCATCGGTCCATTCCCAACTCACAAGGTGGGCTCCACCAACGCCCTTAGCTCATATCCACGAGGTAGTCCGGATCAGATAACAGCCAAATAATGGGTATCGCCCATGGAATAGGAGTCTGGGGCTCCGAATCAGGCCAATTTGGCATGTCTACAGCTACCTCACGCCATTTATGAACTCCCTGTAGACACGCCAAATTGGCCTGATTTGGAGCCCCAGGCTCCTATTGCATTGGTGATATCCTTTATTTGACTATTATCAAATCCGTACTACCTCGTGGATATGAGCTAAGGACGTTGGTGGAGCCCACCTTGTGAGTTGGGAATGGACCGATGATTTCTGGAATAATATCGTAACATTCAAAGTGAGAGCCGCGCGTGAACCGTGAAAACACGAAGCCTACTCAATGACCAACCTTGAATGGTCCATACGTGAAGGTCTTGGGAGTCCTACGTGTGTTCCATAACATTCGAGGTTTCTGACAAGTCATTTTGGTAGGTGTTGGTCTATAATGGCTTTTTCGTTATGATTTTTCGATCTGTACTGACACGGCTATCCCGGACCACGTGTTAGGCCTTTCCGGTCATCACTGGGCCTTTTCAAGTCATCTAGGTGATCCTAGCCATATATTTTCATAAACCGGGGCCATATGACCATTTCGGTCGATTTTAGGGTTTCGCGACTTTTCCGAGCTTCGGTTCACGTTTACCGGGTTAATCTTGGATTTTTTGATGATTTCATATTTTTCGACCATACCGGACTTGTTCAGTCATCATTTTAAGCCATCTCGAGTTGACCCGAGATTCCTTGACCGGAACCATGCCCTTTCGGATCTCCGCCTCAGTTTTTGGCTTTTCGTGAGAATGGTAAACCGGTAATCAAAGCCCCGTGCAAACATCTTGGGGGTAATGCTGGCTGGTTTACTAATTTGAGGAGCTGCGGTTTAAGGCCCTCTTTCAAACGCAGCAAATGGAAGACAAATTGGACATCCCACCCCCTTTGTAACGTTTGCAAGTTACAGACTGCAGAACACGCGCATAGGAGAGAGAGTGTACCACGCCCCCACCCCCTTTGAAATGGGAGGGCACGGTCACCGCACCCTCACCCTGGGGACGCGCCGTGTGCACCCCCGCTTCCTTTGAAACATGGGTGTGCGGTCAGTTTCCAAAAATAAAAAATTACTCTGATTTACACCTTCTAAACCAGATTTTTGGAAGGTTTCTATCACCAATTATCGATTATTTTGACTGCGCCCCCGGGTCGGGGGCGCGTTCACCTTATCAAGTCATATTTTTAGCAATTTCCAGAAGGTTTTGGCGGTTTTAGCAATAAGATGCGTAACGCGCCCCCACCTCCTTTGAAACAGGGGGGTGTGCAGACCGTGCCCCTAGGGTGAGGGCGCGCCCTGCGCGCCCTCATCTCCTTTGAAAGCCGGGGGCGCGGTCGGCTAGTTTCCCCCGTTTGCACCGATTCTCCATCTCTATAAATTGAGGGCTATTTTCAATGACCCAAGGTTGAACCCCCCATTCCTAGCTCATCCTAAGGTCATCCAAGCTCCCTCCCGAGGCCATCCCGACGTCTAAAGCCGATCTGACGTTGAGAGATCAATCCCGAAGCAAAGGAGAAGCCCGATCCGTGCATTCTACAGCATCCAAAATTCATCAGCTTCTGTAGAAAATCCAGGGCTTCTGCTGCAAAAATCTTAAATAGAAGAGTTGTTCTTATCTTTGTCCTCATTTATTTGCAACCAGCGTACATCCAGGTTCTATTCTTCCATAACCTTCCACTTTCTTATTTTCTATAGGTTTTTACGGATGGATTACGGAGAAGTCATCAACATGAGATCTCTTCTTCTCCAAGTTCTCCATCCATAGAAACAAATGACACTCGATTCCAACATTAGGATCATCCGTATAATTTTCTGCACTGAAGTCGCACCAGGAGGGTGCAAGTCTACCTGAACCGGCTTGTTTCAACCAACTTGGCTTCAACTCAAGCCGATCCACTCCATAAGCTTTCTCAACTCATTTCACTTAGTTTATTTGCTGTTTTAGAACATCTTTTGGTTAATTTTGCATCATTCTTACATAATCAAAAAACACAAAAAAGGGGGGTTAAGGCGCACCCTGAAGCCGGTGAGTTCGGTTTCAATTGCTTATCTCTCATCTTTTTATTACAATTTCTACACTTCTATCAAGTCAAATCAAACTCTTCACTTTGTTCATTGTTTTTAAGTTGCACAGATTGATCAAGTTAGCATCGGTTGGACTCTTCTTCATCAGCCGGCCGAAGAAGAAGAAGGTTGAACTCACATCCCAATCTCCCGCGTTAAGGTACACACGGTCAACTTCTTTCTATTTCCATTACATAAAGCGGAGCCCGCGGTTCCTAGTGACCACCTCTTCAATCTTCTCATGTTCTAAGTCATTCTACTCCTCCCTCTCATCCCACACGACCCGAACCATCTCCGGTGCTCGAGCGACATCGTGAGATGAAAGTTCGGAGATCAATGTGAGTGTGGGACTGAGGTGAGGATTTTTACCGCTTTTCAAGTGTCTTTCGATTCACTCCCTTTCTTCTATTATATCATCACCTTCTCTTGAGGTGCCAATCCGAAACCCGTTTCTATAGTCGACACTCCCCTTGGTTTAACCAAGGTTTCTTATTATGATATGTACATTTATGGGTCTGAGTGCCCTTAAGCTGCTTGTAATAGTTAGAAACAGGTCGTAGAAGAATGGAGAGCAAGACCACTTGGAAAAGCACCCTTCTGAAGTGGGAGCATGCCAACTCAAGCTTCTGAAGCAAGGTATTGCACCTATAGGAGTGCCTTAGGTGTATGCTTAGGGTTAAGTACATAATCACCTATGTTTTTATGCACATTTGATATGTGGTTGTGTGCTATAGGTTATACGTTAAATATATGATATTCCAAAGGTATATTAATATTTATATGTAGCACCTATACTGATGAGACTAAAATAAAATCTTTCCTCATTCTAATTAGGTTAATATACATGAGACATTAAAAATGACTCACATAGCCTTCTGTTAATATGGTCTTGATGAGCCAATCTTAAATTGGGTGGGTTTGTTGTGCTTTCACAAGGCCCATTCAGCAAGGAATTGGAGATCATGGCTAAGGCATTATCCAAACTTTGGGGTAGGCCATTTGTATGGCTTTGTTGTGCTACTACAAGGGCTATGTGAAGAATCCATTCTTATAATGTAACAAGCGGGTTTAATCTAACTAGAGTAAATGATTTGTTGTGCTACTACAAGATCATAACTCTAGAGGCTAAATGACTAAGAGTTGCGAGAGTTTCAACTGAAAATAGTTGCATACCTATTAAGTATGGGATGATTTTTTGTACTAGCATAAGGTCATCACCATAAAGTTAGTAGGGTCTTAGTCCCCACTAGGATGTCATCATGATATCTTGTTTTTGCATAATGAGGATTATGCAAATTCGTCGAAAATTAGTGGGAGAATAAATTAGGATGAAAGATCATATCTTAATTTTAATGAATGTATGTAATGTTGATATAATTATATCTTAGTTGTAGAATATAATAAACTGCCATTAGTCTAGCATGCTAGATGCTAAGTAGTTTAATGGCTCACTTCTTCTATCGGTTTAGAACTAAAAGAATAGTTCTCATAGTTGACCTGTTAACTATCCTACTTGAGAAGTAGGCATCTCCTACACTATCTAATGAGGTGAGAGAAGATAAGATCTTATCTTATAATATTGAAAAGATGTATTGTTTGCCTTATATAGTATGTTAGCCTCTATTAGATAAAAATAATAGTGGTAACATGGATAGATGGATATGATATCCATCATGGCTCATGGTGATGAGATAATTAAAGATAAATTAAAATAATACAACTTAAATAATTCTTGTTGGTGAGACCAATAGAAAGAAGTAAGATCATTAGATAGAAATAGAAGGAGATAGTTAAAAGTCAAATAAGTAAGTCAAGATATTAAAACCCAAATAAGACATAGCATTCTTCCACTATCATGATGATGGTAAGTGGAAGATGAAGTGCAAAGTGTATTACACATAATGCAAAGGTGGAGCTTGAGAAGCTTCATGCATCTAAGTCATTAATATTTACTTGTCTTAAATAAACACTCAATAGTATTATATACTATTGTGTATATCATAGTATATGATACTAGGGATGAATATAATAGTATTAAATAGCAAGTATGCATCATATATCTACAATAGATTGTAGATAATAGCAAGTAAATGAAGGCATAAAGAAGATTGTTGACCTACATATGAAATAATACAAAATGTTACATCATTACGAGTGGGAGATACAAATTTCCTATAGCCTTCTAGTGTTGTCTTAACTCTTAATTATTCTTATATAAGAACATTGTTTTCATTTTTAGTTGAATAAATGATTATTTATTCTATAGTATAGAAATGATAATTGTTATATAATAACTGGTTAAGTGTTTACCAGTGGGAGCTTAATAAAGAGTTTATTCATATCAGATATGTATGCTCTTATAATATGTATGAATAATCCTCATTAGGTGAAGTAAATTGATATTGATCAACTTATTCTTTAGTAGTGTGGTCATATTTATAAGAAAAGACTTAGAGTACTATTCGTATAAAAACATATTGGTAAATGATTTGGAATTATTAACTATATGTAAGTCTTATCTTATTAAGCAAAATGACCATCTCTCCATTAGTAAGACATGAAGAAAGGGCTAATGAGTTTATATAACTTATGCATCTAGATGTATGCTAGCCCATACCTATTAAAGTTAGAGAATAATATTTCAACTTCATTAATTTTCAAAGATGACTTCTCTAGGTATGGACACGTACTTTATGAAGTACAAATCCAAAATCTTTGATAAATTATTTGAGATTAAGAATGACATAGAAATATTAATGGAAAGAGTATTAGAACTCTTTGATGAGATCAAGGAAGAGAATACTTAAGTACATAATTCACACATAATTGAAGGAGAGCAGAATCTAATTTTGATGGACACCTCTTATACATTTTAGCTTAATTGAGTAGCTAAAATGAGAAGCCATATTGTGTAGGACATATGGACAACGGCAACTTTTGCAAAATTCTTTTGTGTCTATTTAGAGGTTAGTACTCAATATCGGCACTTGTTCTTAAATTGGTACCTTCCAAGTCTATTCCAATTATTCCATATAGGATATGGAAAGGGGTTAAAACTTGACCTTAAGCAAGTTAAAATTTCAGAATATCTGGCCTAGTGAAGAAGTATAACCCTATCAAGTTGAAATATAAGACTATAAAGCGTTGGCTTGTGGGATATCCTAAGGAAACTTAAGGATATTAATGCCACCCTTAGGAAGAAGGGTATAAGTTGCTCATCTCACCAAATTTTTAGAGGAAGAGTCCCTCTTTAAAAAAGATGGTAGGAGCAAGGTATAAATGGAAGGTGTTCCAATCCCACAACCCAAGGACACTTTTATTATGGTACAAGTTAATAATTACACTAACAAATTATAGATATTTTCTTATGTCCAATCAACCTAAGAGATATGTAGGACATATATTTTATAGAAGAAACAAGACATAAGATAAAAGGATAATGATCTTATGATCTATATTGAAGTAATATGAGATATTGATTCAAAATGGAAAGAAAAATTAGAATCTGATATAAACTTTATCTATTTGTGGACGCTCAATTCGAACCGGTCCTCCCCCGTCTAGAACGACAAATGCCACTCCTCTTCCTTCTTTCTTCCAGCTTTCGACTCCGGTGGATGTTGGTGTGTGGTCACCAGGAACCGCGGGCTCCAAGAGTAAAAGAAAAGAGACAATGTAAATATTAAAGGAAATGACCGAATGTACCTAAGCGGAGAGATCGAGTTGGGAGATTATGGGTTCCATCTTCTTCCTTTTCAGCTGGCCAAGAAGAAAGAGCTTAAAGCATTTTTAGTTGTTCCTACAAAAAAAAGTAAGCCACAAAAATAAGTGAAGGAGGATTAGGCTAAGATAGTGAAGCATCTTGCAAGAAAGATGAACTAAAACCACAAAAGGAAATGGACTAACCGGATTGGGAACAACTCCCAACCCCCCTTTTTATGTGTTTTTCGATGATGATATATGATATGATTAAGCTAAATGTGCATGCAAACATGATTATCTATGATGGAAAACATAGAAACAAAGTAATGCTAGAAGATGGTGGAAGAAAAATGGGTTTCGGCTCCAAAAATGGCAATCTAGAGACTTGGGCAACCCGGCAGGGGGGTCATCTAGGCGACCCGGCAGATGGCTCACCTCCTGCACTAGAACTCAGTTTGCTCCCTGATGCTCCCACGATGCTTCCGGATGGCCTTCGAAGCTTGATGATGACTCCCAGAAGCTCCTAGGACGTAGATGATGATCTCCCCTCTGATGTAGGAGCTTGAGAAGCTTCAAAATGGATGCCGATGAAGAAACGGGATGAAGAATGTCGATTTACAGAGGTGGATGGAAGTGGGAAGCTCTCAATCTCTTGGGCAATGAGGCTTAGAGGATGGAGATGGCTTGAAGCTCTCTAGGGCTCTCTCTTGGGAGTTAGGGACGTTCTCCACCATCTAACACTCTTCTAACCCTTGAAAAAGTGGTTAGGGGGACCCTTTTTATAGGCAAAAGGGCCACAGGGGCATTTCAAGCATGAAAAGTGTCATCCGCAACAGAAGATAACCTATCTGCCGGGTCGCCTGGGAGACCCGTCTGGCGGGTCACCTGCGAAAGTCGGTCGACCGCCGTTCGGGCCTGCTACAGTGGCAGGCATCTTGTCACATGGGACACCTACTCACGGTCAGTTCCAACCATCCAGACAAACATGCACCACTCACGAGTCAGTTCGTTCAGTCCGTGCACTGTTCCGGCAGGCGACCCGCTGACCATGACGCTTCCCATACCTGACCGGACATGACCTCCCACCTACCACCGTCAGAACGGACAGATTTGTCAGGAATTGACCCGGCAAGGGGGTCGCCTAGGTGACCCGCCAGTGGGGTCATCTTCTCCTCCAGAATTCATTTTTGGGCCATTTTCTTAGTGATCCAGTTTATTTATCGGAAAACTCAAGTATCTTCTAAGAAAACACGAATCTTAAGCTCCTCAAATAGGCAAAATTTGCGTGTCTATGGCTTGCCTCGCCTTGGTGTCAACTTTGTAGGGGAGCGGTATGGAATGAAGCGTAGATGAGTGAAATGAAATGTAATGAGGCATAGCGGCGTGCAATGGTGTGAACTGAAAAGGTGGCACCAAGGTGTAGATTAGACACACAGACTACTGCCTAATTCGGCAAGGGTCAAAAATTATCGGTCCTTTGTCATTCCCATTTATTTCTTCCAGATCATTCCCGTTGTTGATTGGATGGATACAGTGCCGCAGGCACGAGATAGAAGAAGGAGAAGCAGCATGCCCCCCAGTGTGGGGGACCTCCGAGTCGTGGCTCGTGAGTTCATCTTGGTTAGCAGCCCAGCTTCGTGGTGTGCTTGTACCGAGAAGGGCTAACTAAACTAACGAAAACATAAGGTGAAATCCAATCATTTCGGGGTCAGATCTTCTGGGTTCATTTGGTCCTTGTGAAGGCACCAATTCTGTTCGGAGTAGAATGATTCCATGCTCTTCTAGAATTTACTGTGCTTAGCGAGAAACTTTTCGGAAAACCGAAACACAATGCTTTTGACGTTTGGAGTGTTCAAAGAGTGTACGATGCATAAGCGTGATGATGCATGATTTATGATTTTTTTTGTTGGGGTAAAATAAAAAGCAAACGAAAAATAGGCAAATAGTTGAAGATTTAAGTCCTATGTTTAACGGGATATGATACTTTTGAAAAGAACCGTCATTTCAGTACATAAGACTTTGGCCTATCTGCGAGCTCGAGAATGGTTGACCCATCATTTTTTTTATTGAGGGGGTTCTCTGACTCAACCTTTCCTGAACTCGAGGTCTTCAACAATATTATCAAGCAATTACAAACTAAAATGTAGCACATGTATATATATATTTTTGGTTTTACCATGAAAAATTATAGTGAATTGAAGATGGGCCTTCCCAGTGTTGGGACAATAGGGGTAGTGAACCATCCACCGGGTCATGAGGGATAATGGCTTGTCGTCGGTCACCAGGTGACCCACCTGGGGGGTCATCGGCTAGTGGAGGAAGTGACCCGGCATCGGGTCATTAGCAGAGGAAATGACCTGGCATCAGGTCACCAGGGGTAGTGACCTACCTGGGGGGTCATCAACTAGTGTAGGAAGTGACCCGACATCGGATCACCTAGGTGACCTAGCATCGAGTCACCTAGGCGACCCCGGTGGGGGGACGCCTAAGTCTTTCGACTGAGCAACTTCCTTCCTGAGGCCGCTACGGACAAACGGAAGCTCAGATTTCACTTCCGTTTGTTGCGTATGAAATCTAACAAGCCAAGGAAGATCATACAATAGTTATATTGGACAAAAGACAAGTAGCATACCCTCCATAATCTTGTAAAGACAAGAAAGTGTTGTAAAATGCAATTTGTTCCGATGCTTGATATGATCAAATGGAAAATTAGATTAACTTCCCGTTTGTCACAAATGGAAGATATTTTGCCAGGGAAAAACTCCTTTCAATTGGATTTCATTTTACCAATGAAGGTTATCCTCCAAGGGCACATTAAGTATACTAGAACAAATTAGTCCCGAATAGAATGTTATCTATGTAAACATGAGTTTTAAGCTCCCAACTAGGCAAGCTTGGCATCGAGTAAAGCATAATGAGGCATAGTAGAATGAAATGATAATGGGCTGAAAAGGTGATGCCAAGGGTAAATTTAGACACGCTCACAAAGACCTAGTTGAGCAAACTGAGCTTTGTCGTATTCTGATATCACCCTCCTGTTCCTTACGAACCTTCTCCTTGGTCGATTGGTTAAAAAGGATGTGCCATGGGCACAAATAGTAGTAAAATAAAAGACACACCCCATGTGATGGGGGAATAAATGGCATCTCGTATGGTGGGGAAATCGCCATTAGCTAGCACCCGAACTGTGTGGTGTGCTGAACCGAGGAATGCAGAGGAAAGTAAACTAATTAAGCAAAAATTTCAATCGACCAGGGTTAGGTCTTTAGGTTCACTAGGGTTTTCTCAGGATCACTGGCTTAGCTCGGAGTGGAATAACCACATATTTCATAGAAAATCATCATTGAAGCTCGCTAAGAAACCGATTATTCGTAAAATCCACGATTGCATCGCATGGGGGGCTGAAAATGATAGGGTTTACACAGGGAATATGCCTAGATGGAAATGTAGATGGTTTGCATGGGGACAGGGAAGTGGAGAGCACCACGATGGGAGCTAAAATTTGATAGTCCATGTGGGGACCGGAAGTGAAAAGGTGACATAGTGGGATAAAACACAATGAGATGAAGAATACGACTATGGTGGGATAAGGAATGTGACCACAATGGGATAATGACATGGCAGGACTTTATGATGGGATGCCAAGCCCAAGATGGAGTGACACTTAGAAGGTGGGACAGACCTTATGATGGTTTGTAACACAATATGTCATGAGATGCATGAAAATGATGCATGGAATAATGCATGCAGGGTTTTAAAAAATGCAAATTAGCATAAGAAAATAGTTGAATATATAGGTTGCATGTGACGGGTTAAGATACCTCAAAAGGAACCATCGTCCTCATACAACTTCTTTGGCTTATCCACAAGCCTGGTGAGTGACCGAGCCATCACTAATTTTGTTGAGGGGGTTCTCAGGCTCAGCCCCCTCTAGACTTGAGGTCTTCAACATTTCAAATACTATTATCTTGATAGATGCGATACTAAAATGCAAGTCCTAATAGGGGTCGGGGAAACCCTCTTTTTTGAATTTTCTATTTTCTAATTTTTTGTTGTTTTGCCATCTCTAATTCAAATGCTTGAGGAAGAGAGTTAATGTGTGTGCTCCCTTGTATGGAGTTTTCATTTCCTGCATTAACTTGAAAAGAGAATATTATAACTTTATTGTGGCTTAGTTCCCTTGCATGAGGAGGGCTGGAGTTGCCTTGATCTTTTGTCAAGGAATGTAAGCCTCTTCAAAAGGCAAAATTGATAACAAGAATAAATTAAATATGCATTACATAAAAGAGACATGCACAACTGAAATTAAATATGCATGCATAATAAAAAATGTTTCTTGGTTTTAAATATATTTTTTTAATTTTTTTGGGGTTTAGACTTTTTGACTTGTGCAAGACCAAAATTAAATGCGGATGTGAAAGCATATGATTGAAAATGTTTTGATTTTTTGAACATTTTTAAATTTGTTTGAATTTTGAGAACTTGATGAATGTAAGATTGAAACTAAATGCAAAGGACATGCAACTAAAAGTGTTTTTGTTTTGAAAATTTCATGTTTGAGTTTAAAATTTTGGTGCATGCAAGACTAAATGCGAAAAGCATTTGAAAAATGTTTTGGCTTTGAAAATTTTTGAATTTTTTGAGTTTTGAGACTTTTCAATTTGTATGTCTTTTTAAATTTTTTAAATTTATAGAGAGGATGGTTGTCATTTGCCTTGGTCCACTTGGCATGGGCGTCCCTAATTATTCTCTGAAGAGTAAGAGCATACACCACGTGATGAGTGGGAGGCCTTTCATTCGGAATCCTTTTGACCTTCAACCATTCATCAGCTAGGTTTTGCCTAGATCTGGTCGGTCTACCCTACCCATGGGGGTAAGGAAGGATACTGGGGGAAGGTCTTCGGTAGACTTCGGAGAAGTTGAATTCGTTTCTCTACTAATGCCCACTTTCCCGTTGGGGTTCAGCCTCTTCAAGTTCTTCCTTCTTTTATTGATTTGCCCATATTCTTTGGTAGCCCACATTCAGACAGGTCTTTTATTTTTTTTTCTTGATTTGACCTGAGGGGTTCATTGCCCATCTTTTGGAGCTTTTTCTTTTCTTTTCTTGGGCTATTTTTGTGGTACTCATTCAGACATGTCTTTTCTTTTGTTGACCAGAGGGGTCATTACCCATCTTTTAGCACCTTTTTTTTCTTTTGGGAAGTTAGACCTTCTGAGACGGCTTCCTACTAAGGCGGTGGGCACTTTGAATACTTCTCCTTCTAGTCCCCTGCATCCACCTTAGACCGAAATGAGAAAAGAATAGGATAGGGCAGACCTCCTTCTCCAGACTTTGCCTAGCTTTATTTCCAGTGTCTAGTCATCGGGATTCCGAAATCTAGGCATGTGGTGTGTGAAGTATGGTGCCTACTCTTATTTCCTAAAGAGCAAGTTAGGGCACCCAAGAACTAGTGGAATTTAGATTATGATGGTCATCCTCTCGATTTTGAGTATTTATGTTTTTTTTGTAATTTTTACTAAAAAACATTTTAAAGAAGAAATGATTCCATGGATGATTCACTATGCCTTGCCTTGCGCTATTCATTATCTTTCCAATATTTTGATCCTAGTTGAAAACATTTTTGAACATCACCAAATTCTCTCAGCTATCCTCTCTACGCAAATTATTTTTAAGACATGTTACGATTATACTCGCAAATGCTTTTGAAATCAATGACTAGAGGATAACATGATAATGATGAATATATGCATGTAGTACCTAAGAGAGGATGAAGTTCGTTGTTGGTGACGGCGCTGCTAGGACGGTGTAGTTGGCACTGGTTCATGCCTTGACCTACCTTGCTACTTCCACTTTTTGCCATTCGATAACAGATTAATGATCTAAGTCAACACGATGATGGGGATATGTATAAATTTTGCAAGGGTTGGCATTTGATGATGATATTGAGCAAGGTTTGATATACCATCATAGAACATTTTCACTTTATTAGAATAAAGAGTTGTTGCCTAGATTGAAAGGAATGAGACAAAAAAATAGGCTTGGGAGCCTAATAAAAGAGGTGGGCCCGTGGGGCCGACAAAAGGAGGTGAGGAACAATGACCCAATTTGGGCGAAAAGGGGCATGATGACCCAATTGAAAGATGAAAAGGGGGATGACGAGTTGATTTAGAAAGATGAGGGGCACGATGACCTAATTAAAAGATAAGGGGCATGATGGCCCAATTTGGAGGCATAAGGGGCGAGATGGCCTGATTGAAAAAGCATGATAAAAAACAAGGGCTCAGCAGCCCAATTGGCAATGCATAATTAAAAACATAGGTGCTACAGTCCGATCAAAAAAGCATAATAAAGGCGCAACGGCCTAATTGAAAACATAGGCACTAAGGCCCGATCGAAAATGCATAATTAAAATAAAGGTGCAGTGGCCTGATTGAAAATAGGGGCACTAAGGCCCGATTAAAAACACATAATTAAAATAAAGGTGCAATGGCCTGATTGAAAACAAGGGCGCTAAGGCCCGATTGAAAATGCATAATTAAAATCAAGGTGTAGTGGCCTGAATGAAAATAGAAGTGCTAGGGCCCAATTGAAAATGCATAATTAAAATAAAGGCGCAGTGGCCCAATCTAAAATGCATGATTAAAAACATGGGGGCTACAGCCCGATTGAAAAGCATGAATAAAACAAGGACGCAAAGGCCCGATTGAAAAAGCATAATTGAAAATAGGGGTGCTATGACTGTAGACACGCCAAATTGGCTTGATTCGGAGCCCTAGACTCTTATTCCATAGGCGATATCCTTTATTTGACCGTTATCTGATCCGGATTACCTCGTGGAGATGAGCTAAGGACATTGGTGGAGCCCCCTTGTTAGTTGAGAATGAACCGATGATTTCTGAAACAATGCCGTAACCTTCAAGCGAGAGCCGCGCGTGAACTGTAAAAAACACGAAGCCTGCTCGATGACCGACCTTGAATGGTCCATAATTGAAGGTCCTGGGAATCCCGCATGTGTTCCATAACATTCAGGGTTTCCGAGAAGTCATTTCGGTAGGCATCGATCAATGACGGCTTTCGTTACGGCTTTTTCGATCTGTGCTGACACGGCTATCCCGGACCACGTGTTAGGCCTTTCCGGTCATCACCGGTCTTTTCGGGTCATCCGGGTCGATTCTAGACGAATATTTTCATCAACCGGGGCCATATGGCCATTTCGGTGAATTTTAGGGTTCCGCAGCTTTTCCGAGTTTCGGTTCACGTTTACCAGGTTAATCTCATATTTTTCGATGACTTCAGGTTTTCCGATCGTACCGGACTTGTTCGGTCATCATTTTAAGTCATCCCGAGTTGACCCGAGATTTCTCGACCGGAACCGTGCTCTTTTGGATCTTCGCCACGGGTTTCGGCTTTCCGCGAGAGGGTAAACCAGTAGAAAGCCCCGTGCGAACATCTCGGGAGTCATGCCGGCTGGTTTACCGACTTGGGGAGGAGTGGTTGAAGGTCCTCTTTCCAACGCAACAAACGGGAGCCAAATCGGACATCCCGTTTGCAAGATACAACTCGCGGAACACGCGCGCAGGAGAGAGACTCTACCGCGCCCCCGCTCCCCTTGAAAGGGGAGGGCGCGCAGGGCGCGCCCTTAACCTGGGGGCGCGCCCTGTGCGCCCTCAAACCGGGGGTACATCCTGCGCGCTCCCGGTTCCTTTGAAAAGTGGGGGCACGGTCAGTTTCTTTAAATCGCAAATTACCCCAATTAGCACCTTCTAAACCTGATTTTTGGAAGGTTTCTGGCGCTGATTTTCGATTATTTGTACCGCACCCCCGGTTTGGGGGCACGTTACGTATGTAAAGTCGTTTTTTTAGCAATTTTCTGCACGCCCCCAGGTTGAGGGCGTGCCCTGCGCACCCTCACCTCCTTTGAAACGCAGGGGTGCGGTCGGTCCAGTTTTCATATTTTGTACCAGTTTCCATTCTCTATAAATTGAGAGCTATTTACAATGACCCGAGGTTGAACTCCGGTGCCTAGCTCATCCTAAGGTCGTCCAAGCTCTCTCCCAAGGCCGTCCCGATGTCCAAAGCCGATCCGACGTCGAGAGATCGATCCTGAGGCGAAGGAGAAGGCTCAATTCGTGTGTTCTACATCAACCAACTTCATTGACCTATGTAGAAAATTAGGGGCTTCTTATTCCAAAGTCTTAAACATAAGAGTTGTTCCTCTTCTCGTTCTCTTTCATTTTCAACTGGAGGCACTTGATTCTGACTTGCCGTATGTCCATGGCGATTGCTGCACTAAGGGCGCGCATCCAGGTTCTGTTTTTTTACATCCGCCCACTTTCAGATTTTTATAGACTTATACAAAAGGATTTTGGATAAGTTATAAACAGAAGATCTCTTACTCTCCAAGTTATCCATCCATAGAAACAAACGGTACTCGATTCTGACATCGTAATCATATTTAGAGTTCTCTACACTGAAGTCACGCCAGGAGGGTGTAAGGCTACCCGAACCGGCTTGTTTCAACCAACTCGGCTTTAACTCAAGCCGATTCACTTCATAAGTTCTTAACTCATTTCATTCAGTTAATTTACTTTTTAGAATATATTTTATTTTATTTTGCATCATTCTTACATAATCAAAAACACAAAAAGGGGTTAGGTCTCGCCCCAATCCGGTGAGTTCGATTCTAATTGCTTCTTTCTTTCATCTCCTCTCTTATAGTTTCTACACTTTCCATAGTTCTAATCGGTTTCTTTCATTTGGTTTGTTATTCTAGTTGCACGGAGTCTATCAAGCTAGTACTGGTTGGACTCTTATTCATCGGCCGGCTGAAGAAGAAGAAGGTTTAACCCACATATCATCTCCCGCGCTAAGGTACACACGGTCAATTCAACTTAATCTTGTCTTTTATTTTATAAAGCGGAGCCCACGGCTCCTGACGACCACCTTTTTTATTCATGTTCTAAGTTTATCTCTTCCTCACTCTCCTCCCACATGACCCGAACTATCTCCGGTGATCGAGCGACGCCGTGAGATGAAAGTTCGGGGATCAATGTGAGTGTGGGACCGAGGTGAGGACTCTTTACCGCTTTACAAGTGTTTTCCGATTTACTCCCTTCCCCCTATTCTATCTTTCACCTTCTCTTGAGGTGCCGATCTAGAACCCATTTTCGGAGTCGACAGTAGAATGTACAATTAGATCATATATAGAGAGAGGAGATACACACAAGCCCCATTTAATAATATAACCAACTTAATTAATCAACCAATCACAAGCAATGCATATTTAAGTCCATGATCATCTCCATACACACACTAACATTCATCGCATGAACATAGAGTGCATACTTGATAATTATATGAGATGTATCATATATATCAGCATAAAAGTATATACTATAATTTTTGAAATTTCCAATTTCATACTTGTCGAATTTACATAAAATAAAATAACTTGAAATGCACATATAAACAATTTACATGTATAAGACAGACAATATAAGACATCTCAAATGATTCATGCTCTTCAAAAGTTGCATGGAGCATTAAATTAAGGTTCAAATCATAATTCTAAAAAATCACATTTTTCAAAATTTATTTGAGCACTAATTTAATAAATAAAGATTTTAAAAAAAATTTAAAATTATATATATAATAATTATGTGGTAATCTGAGCACATAACTATCTAAAAGATTCATAAACATTTTATAAACCTATTAAATAATTTTTCAGAACTTATTTAGTCATTAATTTCATTAATTTTGATCTTAAGACAATTTTAAAATAAAAATAATAGAATTCAATGACAAATAGTAAAAATTTATTTAATAAGGCATTAAGCACTTCAATAACTCATTAAATAAATTCTACAAAAGTTTTAAAAATTTCTAGAATTTTCTAGCAATTTTTCAAATCAAAAATGAATTTTAAACAATTTAAAATTCAATTTTTATGAAATTTATTTGTCAGTGCTATGCACCCACAAATCAAAGCCGGCCACGACCCCCCATCCATCCGCCACATGCAATGCGGTTCTGCCACGCACCCGTGCTTGTGCATCGGTTTGCCTAATTCATTGTATTGCGCACCCGCCAGTGCCACCCCAGCCAGGCACGCCCTTGTGCTGCCACATACCCCCGATAGCTAGCGAGTCCAGATCCTATCCGGACTTGTCTCCTCTGCCCGATAAGGGCGGAGGAGTACTGTAGCATCGCAGAAACCTTAGAAAACACCAGACGTTTAGGCCATATTTGGAAGGTCAAAAGGAGTTCAAAAAAGCCATAAAGATATGCCTTGGAATCCTGAAAGATCAAGGAATCCATTAGAGTAGGTTTCAGCCCTGAAAAAAATGTATCTTGAGTGCAATTCTAGGAGGAACAAGCCACAGCCACATTAAACCCTAGCTGCAAATACCTCTTCAAATCCGACACCTCCAAAGGCCGTTTAGTGTCCAATAACTTATGAAAAATCTAGAAAACATAATTTACTATCTTCCCATGCCATTATAAAGAGCTTTTGCATCCAAATAGGTAAGTTCATCAACTCTCTTAATTTCGGCCCATTTTTTAGACATGATGATCATAGCATCTTTCCGAACTCCTACCGGGCTCTCCAGATGTAAGCACCCGGAACG
>CM069934.1:17411666-17463217 GCA_036172225.1 Cryptocoryne crispatula var. balansae
GGGCCAAAATTGCGTGTCTACACCAGATAGCCAAAATTAATGAGGTTTGTAGCATTGAAAAGACCTCATTCACGAGAATAAATTGAATCTAACTACACATAGTTTGGTGTCTGATACACACTGTGTTAATTGAATCAAAACTGCTCTATGCATAGTTTTAGGAAAGCATGAAAACACATGAAATCAAGAAATTTCTTGTCAACTTCGACCAAGGCTTCAACCTGGCTCTATACCACTATAAGGAATCAATATATGACAGTAGAAAAATTTTTGATTCCTTAAAACTATGATCTTTGCCTTGGTCAATGATGAACTAGTAAAACTGGGAACCAAATATGAAGTAGAACGAGAGTACCTTATGGGATTTCAAAAATTCCTCACCTTATATGAAGAGAGGACATTCCTCCTTGTTGAAAACTATTTAAGTGGATGGTCTCTAGTGGTATCCACACAATCTACATCAATAGACGAATTCTCCCTTTCTTCGGACCTGCAAAAACCTTCCAGATCCAAGCTTGACCATGGGAGATCACCTTATAGAGGAGAGAGGAGAGAGAGAGACTACTTGGGATGGTCTCTAGCCCAATGGCTTGTTAGAGTTTGGCTTCATAAGCCATTTATTTATAAAAGATAAATTTTTTTACAAAAACCCAAAACTTCTATAAAATTACGTCTATGCCCTCATCTTATTGATCAGATCTAATGTGTGTGACCCACTAGGCCTAATAATCAATTTGGTTGAAGCCTTAATTAATTTAAAAGAACAATTCCTTTAAATTAATTTAAAATTGTTATCCGATAATAGTTTTTACAGCTTTCTGATCATAAATGGTACAAGTCACATCCTATGATCCCAAATGACTTTGGGGAGTTAAATAACATCCATTGAGCATTTTCATCATCAATTACTACATGGATTTAAATCTTCATTCATACAATGTGCCGGTTGGTCAGAGGTTCGGCATCGACTGTCAACCCCTACATATTTCGACTATATGGGATCCTATTCTCAAGTTCGGATCAATTGAAAAACTCCTTTTTCAATTATCCTAAGTACCTTGGCTAATAATTTAGAGTACTATCCCAAATATAGAACATTCTCTCTCTCCTACCGAGAGTGAATGATCTCTTGTTCTCTGCTCAATTGCATTCACCATGTTTCTCTTGCACTCAATACATCAACTATACTGGACTATCAAGATGGTGATCCATAAGTCAATAATCAAAGTACAAGATATATCTAGTAAGACATCTTTGGTGACTTAGGTCAAAAATCTAACTGTGCTATTGAGATGTAAGAATAACCTGATAGACAGTTTGGTAAGATACCGATCAGGTTTTCCTAAATTGGTCAGTTCAGTGAACTCATTCCACTTATGAGAACCTATGTGTGTATCTCAGTGTCCCCACACTAATGACCAATGAGATCGGTCATTCTCATCACATGAGAAGATATCACACACACTAGTCTATCTAGATCATTGATATCTCATCTCAAGGATCCTATGACTGGGAATATTTAAATCACATACCTCTAGATGATCGATCTCATTATCATGATCTCATCATGATTCAATTATCATTGCATGTGATCAAGAACTTTATTACAATATACACTTGTAATAAGAGCTTGTAATGAAAATTTGCCTAATTAATTGAATGAGATATTTCTAGAAATGTCGAATCATATCATATATGATTGGCTTGTAAGGCATACATTTTTATCACATTCGAATGCCAAATAGGTATTCCTCAAATTTTAGTAGGTGTGTAGATGTAAGTGGTAAAACCATTAGTGGGTTAAAAAGTCATGATTGTCATGGCATGATATAGATGATTATTCCTATGGTATTTCAAGGGATTGTATCAAAAGACATACTTAGTCCCAGTGTAGAGTTATGCTAATATCTTACAATCAGTTGTGCTAAGGTTTTGTTTAGTAGCATTTTGAGAAATTTGAAGTTTAGGATTGTAATAACATTGTGTAATTTGGAACACATTTTCTCACCATCATTTTTTAATTGTATGATGCATTTAGTTGTACATTTATATTATGAGGCTAGGCTGATAGGACCAATTCAGTGTAAGGAATCGTCCTATAAAATTTGGCACATGGAAGTAACGATTACTATAGGTTCATGTTGATCTTGTCTTGACTGAAACCAAACGATGAAAACCGAATACCAATTAAAATGGGTTTAAATATATCTACTTACGATTCATCTAATCCCTTAGAGAGGAGAAAGAATAGCTTCTCAATCACTAAATCGTTCAAGCGCCCGATCTTTAGTGGTATACACATGAACTTCCTTCGTAGATGGGTTCTCCTATATGTCGAACTTTCTGACTCACCTCGGACATCACTCCACAATGAAAAAGCATGTCTCAGAGAGAGAAGAGTAGGAGATAGGAGGAGGTTGTCCATGAAATTAAAATTTAGTCAAATTCACCTACATTTATGGAGAAATTAAAATTTATCATAAAAAACTTAAAATATCCATAAATTATTCCCATGCCCCCATATTTGCCGATCAATCTTTATATATGTGACCCATTAGGCCCAATAACTTTTTTGGTTGAGGCCTAATTAAAATAGAACAATTCTATTTATTAAATTTAATTTGTTATTTGATAACATATTTAACGACTTACCGATTGTGAAGAGTACAAGTATGTCCCATGATCTAAAACAACTATGGGGATCATATTATCTCCATTGAGCTTTTTCATCATCATTTATAACACGGATATAAACTTTCATCTATTCAATGTTCTGGTCGGATAGGAATAAGACATCGATTGTCAACTCTTTAGTATACAGACACTATTGGATCCTATACTCAGAATCAGATCAATTAAAAAGCTCCTTTTCCAATTATCTTCTTCACCATGGCTAGAGATTTAGGATACTATCTCATATGATATTCACTCTCACTTACCAAAAGTGGATAATCCATTGTTGTTTACTCAATTACCTCCATTAGATTTCACTTATACCCAATCTATTATTGTACAGGACCATCAAATTGGTGATCCATAAGTCAATGGTTAAAGCACAAGATCTACCCAACTATGCATTTTTGGCCACTCATGTCAAAGGACCAAGCGTGCAATCGTGATGAAAGAAAATCCTAATTAACTGTTCAGTAAAATACCATTTAGAATTTCTATTTTAGTCAGTTTAGTGAACTCATTTGACTAATGAGCATCTGTATATATATTTCAGTGTCCCCACACTAATGACTAATGAAATCAGTCATTCTTATCTTATGAGAAAATATCACATATACTAGTCTATCCAAATTCTTGATGTCCTATCTCAAAGATCCTATGACTAGGAATATTTAGATTGCATTCATTTAGATGATTGATCTCATTATCATAATCTCATCATGATTCAATATCATTGTATGTGATCAAGCATTTCATCACGTTGTATGTATCTAATAAGAGCTAGTAATGAAGATTTTTCTATTTAATTAACTAAGATATTTCTAGAAATGTTCAATCATACCATATATAATTAATTTGTAGGGCATGCATTTCTATCATTTTTCCACTTGTACTAAAGCCTATAACCCATCTAGTTGATCTCCATCAGCTTGAGGTGATGCTCAAACAATTTTTGAGTTATACCTTCAATTAGTGGATCTACAATGTTATTAGTAGAAGATACTCTATCGTTTAATTATATCTCTTTGAGTTGCAATCTCTCTGATTTTATGGTGTCATTGCATAAGTTTTTAAATTTCTGATAAGACATCGGCACTACCGCATTGTTTTTCATAAAACAATGACACACTTTTAAAGATAGTCAGAACAATCCCATATCTTAATAAACATTTTTATCTAGACTGCTTCTTAAGTAATTATGCAACCAATATGTACTCTACTTCACATTAGTTTTAGATTTTACATTGCTCTCTCGTATGGAACTCTCCCAACTTACTACATCATAATTGTGTTGACATGCCATCAAACTTATCTAATTAGAAACTTGTGTTTATAAAACTATAAAGTTTCAAGTATTATCTTTCATTCTATAGAGATACATCCTTAGTGTTTCTTAAGTAATTAAGTATACATATCTTAACTATCTAGTGACTCTAGCCTGGATCTACCTGATGAATACTCATAACACTTAGAGTATTAGCAACATCAAGCCATGTATATTGTACATATGATATACCATATGGCTGAGGCATAGAGAACCATACTTATGTGATCCACCTCTCTATAGGAGAGATAAACTCCATATCTTATACGTAAGAACCTATCTTGGAGTTTTCTATGTCAAACCCTTTAACTATGATACCTATGTACATCAACCGGGTAAAGCCAAGCATCCTTTTAGAACTATTTCTTCATATCTTAATACCCAAATTATGTTTATAGGATTAGTTTGATAGCTAAGTTCATTGATGATGGAATACTTATCTCATTACTAATGACTAACATGTTATCTATATAATCTTGTCAAAAAAATTATTGCACTCACACTTGTCTTCTTATACACACAAGGCTCCTCTTCATTCTTAATGAAGTTATAAGATTTAATCTTACCAAATATTATAATCCAACTATGAGAATTTTGTTTCAGTCCATGAATGGACTTTAACAACACATACTCTATTTGGATGTTATTGGAACTTGATTCTCTAGGGTTGTATCATATACACCTGTTTCTTAAAATCACCAATGAGGAATACTATCTTAGCATCCAATTGACATATCTTGTCACATAGTATGTAACAATCAAAATCTGAATAGATTAAACAATGGCAAAAGTACAAAGGTCTTATCATAATCAACTATTTGACTTAAATGACATCCTTTTTAACCATCATTGTTTTGAAGGTCTCTACTTTTCAATCCATTTTAATCTATCCTTTAGTGATCCATTTATACCATATGAATACTATACCCTTAGATGGATCTATCAAATACTAAACTTGATTAAAATAGATAAAGTTTATTTTAGATTTTATTGTCTCTACCCATTTTAAAACCTATATCACATATTGATTCTTCATAAGTTTTTGGATCATCATTTTCACTATCTTGTGTCTCACTTCTTCCATCAAAGATATGTCTCACATATCTCTTAGGTTGAATGGGCATAAGTGAAAACCTATGAATTGCCTGTGTTATTCTCAACTAGTACCTATGTAGAAGTGTACTCAGATTGTGAGACTGGAATGTATTCTATATCTATCTTACTCTCATTATCTTTCATAAGATGGAACTCTTACTCTAGAAATATAGTGAGCGAAGTAACATATACCCTTATCTATAAGGGTGGTAGATTTAAATATCCATAACTTTGTTCAGGATATCCCACAAGCCAACACTTCATAGTTTTATATTCCAACTAGTTAGGGTTATACATCTTCACCAGGGCCAGATATTCTAAAATCTTAACTTGCTTAAAGTCAAGTTTTTAACCCATTTCCATATCTTGTATAAAAAAATCTAAAAAAACTTAGAGGAAACTATTTTAAGATAAAGTGATTATATCGAGTAATAAGTCTTAAATAGACAAAGAAGAATTTGCAAAAGTTGTCATTATTCGTATTATGCCGTATGCAATGTAACTTTTCATTTTATCTACTCAATTAAGTTAAGATGCGTAAAAGGTGTCGATTAAAAATAAAATTAGATTCTATTATTTTTTAAATTATGTGTAAATTATATACGTAATTATTTTCCTCATTAATCTTATCAAATAGTTCTAATACTCTTTTTATTAATATCTCCACTTTATTTGTAATGTCTAATAATTTTTTAAAAGTCTTGAATTTGTACTTCATAAAGTATATGTATCCATATCTAGAGATATCATCTTTAAAAATAATAAAATATTATGATAAATATATAAATTTAAATATATATAAAATAAGCTTTTCTCAAACTATTTTAAATGACGATATAATTTTTTAAAAATGAATAGTTATATGATAATTTGCTCGAATAGTTAAACACAAAAACACATAGACAATTCTTTACATATTATTTATTATATTATATTAAAAAATATATAGTATTTTTTAATTAGAAAAAAATATAATTAATTATTTTTTATTCAAATTCTCAAAAGTTATCGAAAATTTATTTAAATTTTAATAATTTATAAGATAAAAAATTATAAATGTATTTATTTATTATCCAACTCTAGGCTTATTTTTTTTCCTAATTTCATGTGGTGATCTAGATACGTTGCAAATATTTGAATATCATCTACCTGTTGTTATGTAATTGCGCCGGTGCGAGACATCTCAATGGAAAAAAGTTACTTGTAGAGACTTAATTATTCAGAGTTTTTTTTAAACATTAGAAGATCATTCAGAGGCATGCTCAGAACATTCATCAAACCACGTCCAACGTCTAACATCTGACCCAATCAAATTGCATCTAAGATGGTATTAAGTATAATTTTGGATGAATTGATTAGTTCTAGAACGAACATTAAGAAAAAAAAACTTTAAACCTAGCGGTAGGGCGCATTCAGAACACAAGACACATTCTAGTCCAACATTATCAATTTAATTTTAGTCAAATTTATTAACCAACAATGATGAAAATCACCCCCATTCCACTTAAGGATAACTTATGAAAAACTTGAGAGCCAAGAAAATCTCCACCCGCGGATTACTCGTACATTCATTATTAAATATATAAAACTACATTTACAGGAATGTACACGTAAAATACACTTTCAATTATCATATACAAATATAATTATGTTTATGTATACTTGTTTGTATATATGCATAACTATATATAGTATTAAAATCTAATTATATATTATTGTATATATGTTTATATTTATATATTTACATTTGTACGTATATACATATACGTAAGTATCTAATGATTTCGTCTTAGACTGTTTAAGCGGTTGTCTTGTCGTTTAAGTAGAATTTGACACTCTTCAATATTTTGGACATCTACTCTTCAATATTTTAGACGTCTTGTCTCCTTGACAATTATGATCTATTGATCAAACTCTCTATGCCCAACAAAACTCACTATCTCTACTTAGTGAAGTACAAGACAAGTGTTTTGCATATTTGAACGTCTAGCAATAGCAGTCCCAAATCTTCACTCTCCCCTTCTCTTATCATCTTTACAAGCTAATACCTTACTTGCATGCATTGCCCCTCCAAACTTGTATTTCCTATTTTCCTTTTCATTTTCTGAACATGATCCATAAATGTCGATGGGAGCTTTTTCTTTATCTTTTAGTGAATTTTAGACATGATATATGTCTCTTCATATGATGAGATCATCATGCAACTCGGATCTCTGCACAATACATATTTCCCTCTATAATGTTCTCCCAATTAAAAAGTCTCATTTTTTTTCTCACAACTTCACCAGTACTGTCACATTTTTTGGCATTTTCACTAATTCCACCAATATATTATTTAAGATAGAAGCCACCTCTATTCATTTTTTCTCACATCATTTACATTTGAATTTCTTTTTATCAACATCTAGCAAAAATCCATATTACTATCTAATATCATGAAGTACTAGAACATCATGCTTTTTGTTTGACATTTTTAGTACACATAAAACATACAAAGGTGATACTAATGTTAGCCAAAATTTTAAAATTTTTAAAGAGATAGGCAATTTGAGAATTTCAGACAAGGGGCCCAGAGGGTGCACCCACACCCAAAGGCGGGGAGGATGAGAGCTCAGCCATCCCAGGTGTGCAAGGAGGGACCAAGGAGAGGGGCTAGCTGGCCAAGGGGAGAACATGGGAGAGGGGGTGCAGCAAGGAGATTGAGACTCGGGAGGGCTGGAGGGGGCAACAAGAACTGTGGGAGGGTGTAGAGGAGGGGAGATTATATTCTGACAGGGGGGAGCTAAGGGGAGGGGAGGCCCAGAGGTGGAGTGGGGGACTAGGAGAGAGTAGGAGGGCACTAAAGGAGATATGCCTTGGCATAAAGGGGAGACGGAATCAGGGGTTCGCCAGATGGGGGCGACAATGGTAATACTCGATTTCAGTACTCCTAGTGGAATCAACTAGATTGGTCAATTTCGATCCGATCTAAGAAAATTGACCAATCCAGCCAATCCAAGCCGATTCCTCTGGGAATCAATCCCAGATTTGTCCTCTAGAGCAATGTCAAATTGGCAGATGATGATCCAATTTGAGAATCAGCTAATCTTAATCCAAGTCGATCGATTCTACAAACTAAGCACCATAGCACTTAAGGCTCTCACACAAATGTGTCAACTCAAGAAGGTAAGAGGTGGGAGTGAAGGATTATGAATGAAGGAATACCTAACAGAGAGAGAACTCATTGGAAGGACAGTCAGGTCACTAGAGGGCTGCAGTCTTGGGCAACACCCTTGCCACATCTGGTCCTCCCAGCCCTAACGGGCAAAGAAAATAAGTAGGACCCATTCAAATTCTCTAAACTTCTATGAGCCTCGTATCAGGGTCGGTTTGGATCTTCAAAACCATTTTGGGCCCTATAAACCCATAACCCATAACTGCTCTCTCTTTCTCTCTCTCTCTCTCCCCAATAGACTGTCACACCACCCTCTGCTGCCAACCTCCCACCATGGATCACTCGTTGTCTCCAATTCCTTTTTACTCAATTGCTTTACATGCACATGAAGCGCAAGATATCAGTCTGAAACATTTTTCCTCAGGTTGTAGCTTCATACTTGGTAACAATGCACAAGAATGGGATCACATTGATGATTTACAATTTACATATTTGGATTGTGTAGATACTGAGCACCTCTCCATATGCCAACAGGGCCCACGATTATAGGTGCCAAAACAGCAGATGGACCTGTACAGACGTAAGCATATTTCCCATAGCTTCCATGACTTGAACCAGGGCTGAATACGTACAATTCATCAAAGCCTTTCCTTTCAATCACGACAGAATTTCTTCTCCCCTGCTTCATGGAAAATGTAAACCCCATCAATCAGCAAAGAATTTGGAATTTACAGTAGATAAATTAAAGTTTAGACATCTAAAAATTTAGAACACCTTAGTGCATGAAAAACTGATTCAACTAGCTCAACCATGTAAATGGAAAACACAAAAGGAGTCATAAACTAAAGAATTTGAAATTTATAGTAAATATATTTTATACTTTATAGTTTATACATCAAAAAAATTTGAGCATATTAATGCATGAAAAACTGATTCAAGTTTTTCTTTTCTTTTCTTTTGGTTGGGGGGGGGGGGAACAGGCATATTGGAATAGAAAGAAGGCTAACCTCGTGTTGATTTCGCATGCATTTGTCGGTTCAATAGAAGATTACAACTAGCTCAACTACGTAAATGGAAAACAAAAAAAGAGTCATGGAACTAAAGCAACAAAGATCAAAGGATAGACCAATCCAGATCATGATTGGCTCCTCTAGTAAGACCAATCTAGAAAATTTCGGGGCCAGACATATATATCAACATGGAAATCTGCCGATTCCGGTGATGGATCTAATCATAAATTGTTTCCCACCATGTCTCCCTTGGTCAAAGATGGCAAGATTGAAATCGGTACCTAGATCAGTTGGTATCAATCCAATCTAATCTAGATTGGATTGGTCGATTCCGACCAATCTTTTAGAAGAAAAACTTGTCCAAAATCAGTATGGATTGATATTTTTTGTTCTAAAACATTCAAACAAATTAGTAAAAATCATTAAAAATTAGGAAACCCCTAAAAAATTTGTTGAAAATAAAAAAGTGACATCTAACACACTTTCAAACCATTTTGAGTTTATACCAAGTGAAATATAACTTAATGGCAATGATGATTGTAATAAAAGAAGGTAATAACTAACATGGTACAAATGATACATTTATGCAATACAATGTAATATTTTCTTGTCACAAATATCTATAGAATTGACCTTCATGCTCAGTGTCCTCACTATCTTGATTCTCCTGAATGCTCTACTAAGATATTTTTGTCATGATTGATCAATATATATACAAATAATTAATCAGCCATCTAAGTAAAGTCATACACATTGTCATGCATTATATGTGGTTGGAATAAGTAGTTACAAGAACAAAGAAGATTCTGAATAATTGACTGTCATGTACTAATTGAAAGATCCCTGATTTCAAACTTTTACCACTCGAATGTTGACTTTGACTCAAATTGTCGACTGTTGTAAGAACCTCTTTCTTCACCTTCACCTCTATCTGCGCCTAAATCTCCTATATTTTGCTAGATGGAATAAACTCTTCCACATCATCATGTGAGAAAAGTGACTATGTATTGTCTATTGAACTGATATGTCCTTGCTTGATTTTCATTTTTTTTTCTTTGCTATTTTTCTGCTTGTGTTGAAGAACTCTCAATTCTTATACCACACTAATATAACTTTTTTAATTGTGAAAAGTGCCACAATTTATGCGTTATGGTCTTTGTCCTCTTAGAGATTGTTGGTGATGACGGGGCTTGGGCTACGCTTAGAGGTGGAGTTGGAGTAGTAGGGACTTCTTGTTGCAACTGAAAATCATCTATTTCCCCTTCAACCCATGTAAAATCCTCAAGAGTGAACTCTAGAGGTGCTCTGTATGTCTTCTCCTCCACCTTTGTATAAAGTGGATGCTCCTCTTGAAAAACATAATCTATGTCAACTTCTTCAATAGTTCCTTGGCATTCTTATGCTTCAACTCTTTATTTACATGCTCCACCTACAAATCTTAAGAATCACTCTTGTTGAATTTTTTGGTGATCCTTATGTTCTTTATTCTCAGTTGCTTGTTGAAATGATAGAACACAACTTTCTCCAAGCCATCAAATGTTAGCATATTCCTTCTCTTGATATGAATTAAGCTAAATATACTCCAGTTCTTTTTACATTGAAAGAAACTTGTCATCGGACTTAAAATGCAAATCGCAATTGCAACAATTGGATTCCGTCTACTTCTTGAATTCGCTTGTACCCCCACTCAATTGCAAAAAGAACAATAGAAGATAAATGTTACTCTCAAAATGAGAAGTTATTTCAACATACAACGAGTAATTATCAAATGAATATCGAAGATACGGATTTGAGTATACTCTAACTTTCATTTTATAAGACTGCATTTGAAAATTAAAGTTGTCAAATAATTAGCATTCTGATGTAAAAATAATAACAATAACAATTGTCACTTACTTCTGACTCAGTTTTTGTTATGTCATGTCCTATTGAGTTCTTGAAAATCGTTGTCTTACAGATAAAATACTCCTTTGGACTTATTGCTCATTGAACACTCATCCTCCATATTACATATGGGCGTTTAAAATTTATTATGCATGCATTCCTTGTGACATAAGAACAAACATTTATGTATCAACCAACAATTAAACTAAAGATAACAAAAATTATCAGCTACATGCACATCATGTTGTAGTGTCATATCCCATCTGACATTTATGATTTTTCATCACGTCTTATAACATTTACATATATTTTTCAACTTTGTTTTGTTTTTAGTATCATAGAGGTATTTCATTTGGTTCCTCTCATATGAGTTAAATGTCAACACGTATACAAGTGGCTCAATAATGAATAAGTAATAGAGAATTCTCCCAAAAATGCTTGTCCATTAGTAGACATACCATCTGTGTCAGGATTTTCAATTGATCCATCCGGCTGTACAGGTCAGCCAAATAGGAAATATACTCTTTCGATATTATAAAATGGACAAATGTATGTCTATGTTAATGTAAGCTCTTCAAGGTAATAAAGTGTGTTGCAAATCTAGTTGGACCAGACCTAATAAGAATGTGCCTTTCAATTTGATCTCTCAATATATGAAGCAAACGTAAATGTGAATAAATAAATGGCGCAATCAATTGTGTATAACTCACAAGTGTAGAAATTAATGCCTTCTTACTTATATCTTCCAACATGAGATGAATGTAGTGTGCTACACATGGGACCCCAAAAAGATCTCACCTTTTCTCCATCAAGTTTTTTTCTACCACCTTGTAAAATGGTTCATTAAATGTCACGGATATTTTTCTCACCAATCTCTTCAACAACAACATCCATCCATAAAAAAATATACTTCAATGGACTTAAAAGATGTAGTGCCCTCTAAACAGTAAATAAGAAAATTTATCATTGATCTCTTTATCATATATGTCCATCAATCACACATCACTATGTATCCTCTCCCCCTCTAGACCAATTTAAACCCATCTATCCAGACCTTCAGCTCATCTATCTCTTCATCTAGGTCGGCAACATATATAGTGGTTGTTTAGGACTTGTAATCCCAGTCTAGTCTCACCAATTGCATCGACCATCATCTAGAAGTATGAGCTGATAGTTACATATGTTGGTATGCCCACATTAAGTTAAGATCAAAAATAATGTTATTGCTTTAGTTAACAAATAGATATAAAAGACATGTTTGAGATAATCAATTCAAAATTGTTACCTATATGTAAAAATCATTTACGGATATTTTTGAGTGCTCACTTTGTAGTTGAAGTGGTTGCCTTTACATCTTTGAATGCTTGTCTAATTGTTCTTTACGAGTTGTGATGTCTCCTGAACATATGAACATCCTCAACAAGTTATGTTGAATTAGATTGATGAAATGTCCCCTCTCTTCCTCCGACATATTCGGTAGGGTGTAGCCATGTAGGGGTTTGGTCGATTGTGATTGATGATATGTCGGCTCCCAACTCCGAAGTCTCTTGCTCTTTACGCTCGTCATCTTCTTTTTATGACCACTTGCTAGCATGCCAAACTCTTGTCAATTGTTCATCAATTTTCTCAATATTTGTGGATGACTCAAGTTGTGCTCTTCCTTTTTCCTTTGCTTTTTTGGGTCGACCTCTCATCTCTTCTTTCTAAAAGCCCCTCATACAAGTCATCTATCTGTTCAACGTAAATTTCCTTCTTACTATGAGGTATACCCTTGTAACTTCATTATTCTCCCTGTGCACCTTGTCACATTCATTCATATTATCACCCACCTCACCTATGTAATTGCTTCAATCAGAATACTCTCTCATTCATTTATTTGAGACACCACACAGATTGTACCATCATCTTATTGACATCCACCAATATGTTGTGTTCCCACCTGATATTACAGAGAGCAAATGCCTCACTACCTCTAAAGACTAAAACATTAACACATTAAAAGAAATTAAAATATTAACCACCTAAAGTGGAAACCGAAGGGGAGGGGGGAAGAAGATAATACTTAAGGTGGATACAATGACGATGGGTGACTATTAACTCAAAAAGCCCTTTAAGAGGGAAAGGTGGGGGAAGAGAATAGCCACTTATGGGGCTATTCTTGCCTCAAATAGTCGCCGAAAGGTGATTATTTAAGGGAGGTGGGAGGGGGGCAAGCAAGGGGAGAGAACATTTTTCCTAAAATAGTCACCTTTCGAGTGACTATTTCGGAAGGGGTTAGGATGGGAGTAGACAACAGGTAAATCCCGTCTACGGGGGGGGGGGGGGGGTCCAAGCAGAGGATATCAACATTGGGAGAAGGGTAATCGCCCTTCCACAAGGTTGCATTGTCAATGAAATTGCCAGATAGACACCACATCAAGCTCGATGTTGCTTCGAGACTAGGATGTAAATAGTCACAGCGGAACATTCGATTTTGATCCAACTCACAGGAACCGGCCAATTCTCGACCGATTCCACTAATCCAAACCAGTCGGCTAGGAATCAAATTTAGATTAGTGCTCAAGTGATAATTCGATTAAAACCAACTTATTTAATCCTGAAATTGGCCGATCCTAATCTAATCTGACCGATTCTACAAAACATGCCCTTATTAGTTCATACAACAACGGAAACAAAAACTACGGGTGCATTTAATCAACTTTTGTATTGCAATGATTGAACTTAAGTTTTAAGAATGGAAGAGATAGACTCATAGTATGCAGAATCAGTCAATCCGGATTATAATCGGCCAATTCTTAGATCGAATCAGCTCATGTCAATCCAATCCATATGCTAGACAACCGATCTAGAATTGATTCCCGAAGGAATCAACCTGGATCGAGAGAATCAGCCAAGATCAGCCAATCTTCTAGGATCAGATCAAGAATCGGTTGATCCTCTGGGAAACTAGAACTTCCGAAATTAGGTCCAATTCCAAACCCGATTTTGATTTGGACAACCCCCTCCCTCCCTTGATTCCACCCTCATTCCTATCCCCTCTTGCGCCCCCTTACGATCTAGTGCTCCGGCTCCCCTCCAGTGGCCCCCTCTAGCATCTCCTCCGGCAAGCTCAAGAAACCCCAATCCGAATTGTGTTTTGCCCCCCCCTCCTTCTCCCTCCCCCTATCCTTCTTATTCCCTTCGAATCCCCCCACATTCTGGTTGGTTTTAAAACTTAAGAGGGGATTTCCACTTGTAGTGAGATTCCCCTATCCCCCTTGGGGGTGGGGCGACTATGCATAGTCACTTGAAGGGGTGAATTGTTTTGTTTTGCTCGGTTATCTCCCTCCTCACTGCCGGCACTAGTTATTTAATATGAACTCTAATTTTTTGTTTGTGTACAAAAATATCAAACGAGGAATGCAGTGTCAGCGGCTGTGCATATTGTGACATTGGATAGTAACTCGGACGCATGTTAGATGTTGACAAAAAGAGGATAAAGTATAAGATGTGGAAAGAAAATAAATGGAGATATTTACCTTAATAAACAACACATTGTTAAGATAAGTGGAAATGTGAAGAAATGTGATAAGATACAAAAAGAGTTTGAGATAAAATATGAGAGCATATATAACTAAAAGAGTATCACTTGAGCATAGAGCCAACTACATGAAGAGTTGCTCGGACATCGAGACAAATATCTCATGTCCAAAAGAAGCAAAAAAATAAAGGAAAGGCTCAAACTAAGGTTGATGCATCAAGTAAGGTTGATGCATCAAGTTTAGAGGATGGAGAAGAGGCACATGTAAGAAGAGCAATACATACAACTGAGGCTCAAGCCTGTAAAGATGAAGAGAGGAGAGCGGTGGGAGAATTCACCGTCAAACATTCAAATGAGGATCTTAATAGTTGCCTTACACCTTAGGTAGGCCGAGATAGTGAGTTCCGTCGATCACAGTCAATCCGGACAACGGATACCACCATATATAAGCAGAGTGATAGAGGTCAAACGATGATCAAGATGACCTTGAAAAAAGTAAGCATTCAACGGAATGCTTAAACGGTGGGAGATTTCACCGTCAAACATTCAAATGAGGATCTTAACAGTTGCCTTACACCTTAGGTAGGCCGAGATAGTGAGTTCCGTCGATCACAGTCAATCCGGACAACGGATACCACCATATATAAGCAGAGTGATAGAGGTCAAACGATGATCAAGATGACCTTGAAAAAAGTAAAAGCCATGAAAAGTACCATAAAGAAGGCAGTCAAGCACATTTGCAAATGATTTTTATATGCAAGTATATAAAAACTTGACTTATTTTAAATGTGTCTTATATTTTAAATGTGTCTTACATCTTTTTGAAACAAATATCAATAAATGTATATTCTTTCTCACTGATGTAAGTGTCTTAATCTATGCAACCACTAATCCATACTTTTAGACAATGATTGATGTTATCGATGAGGCTAAATCGAAATGAAAAATCCTAACATCAAAATATATCTATGAGGGTGGGTTAGATGCAAAGATCGATGAGTTGACTTCATGGATAGCAGGATTCAAGACAATATGAAAGAAAAGATTGTTGCAATGTAATATGCATCAAGCAATATGGATGGATAGGAATCACAAAGAGATAAATGATCAACTTTCTTGTCTACTCTTTCGAGGTCACCACTTTTTTAAAAAGTGTTGATGCATCAAACCACATAAAAAATGTTGAACATTTATTTGGTATCATGTAGGATGTTGTCGAGAAAATAGATGGAGAAAACATGGTATAGTTTGTCACTAACAATGAAGCATTTTATAAGGCTGCAAGGAGAAAGTTAATAGAGAATAGACCACACTTGTTTTGGGTGTAGTGTTCTACACACTCTATAGACTTGATGTTAGAGAACACTAGGAAGGAGCTATTTGTCAGTTCCTCGGTGAGTCAAAGATAAAGATAATTGATTACACCATTTATATATGGGCATCTTAGACTCCTACACATGATAAGAGAATATAACAATGGTTGTTATTTAGTGCAACCTAGTCCCATGAGATTTGCGACATATTTCATTATGTTAGAAAATCTACTAAGACATTGACATGACTAGAAAAGATAGAGAATAGACCACACTTGTTTTGGGTGTAGAGTTCTACACACTCTATAGACTTGATGTTAGAGAACACTACGAAGGAGCTATTTGTCAGTTCCTTGGTGAGTCAAAGATAAAGACAATTGATTACACCATTTATATATGGGCATCTTAAACTCCTACATGTGATAAGAGAATATAACAACGGTCGTTATTTAGTGCAACCTAGTCCCATGAGATTTGCGACATATTTCATTATGTTAGAAAATCTACTAAGACATTGATATGACTAGAAAAGATTCACACTTTCATAATTATATATTGATTACACAGTTGACCAACATGGTAAAATGGATCAATTTGAAATCATAGCAAGGATGGAGCATTTGATTGAAGACAACCGATGATGGTAAACAATTGAATATTATTTGTTTGTAATAAAACCTTCTAGTACATGTGCTAAGATTGGTGGATTCCAATGACAATAATCAAATGAGGTATTTGTATGATGCAATGGATAAATGTAAATATGAAAATAAAAAAATCATTAAAAGGGTTATACAAAATGATGAAAGATTATATACAACATGAGACACTTCACCATGATATTCATGTCATAGGTAATTGTTTATATGTATTATTCATTTAAATCTTATAGTAAAGTAATATGCTACTGTCATAAATGGTTATCTTCCACTTTGACAAAATATTTTCTTGAACCCAAGGATACAATACGGTAAACAAATATCAAATGATGCAAAGGTTGTACACGGTACATTATCTATGATACAACATTTAAGAATTCGCAAGACAACAAAAGTGAAAATTGAAAGTAAGTTGTTATGTGATACTTACTAATTGAGTTTTGAAAAATAAGAAATTAATTTCTATTTCGTAATATACTTTAGATGACATCATATAAGTAATGAATTGGAGTCTATAGAGATCTGAATCTATAGTATTCATATGACAAAGTTTCTCTTAATATATTTGATAGCATTTAGTATATGTTAAATATTTTTTGTAAGAAGATTACACACTTATCATACCATCTGTCTTTTTTGCAGTTGAGTGTAGATTCAAGTGAACAACATAATAGGATGGAATTCAGTGGCCGCTATTACAATACGTGTATTAAGTTAGAGCACTAGATCATTACACTATGAGAAGAATTGAAGTATCGTTAACCTAATACATAAAAAAACATGCTAAAAAGTGAGAGATTGGAAAAACTTGTTTTGTCATTACAATGCGGTAAAGAATTAAGAATATTAAGAACCAGCAAAAGCATTTTGAAGAAAGGTTTGCAAGATTTACAGGTGGTACTTATGAGCAAAAACATGATGTAGGTGCTAATAGATTGTCACATGGAGATGTTAACTTGAAATACATCTTCTAAGAAAAACACTTACTTTCAACTTAGATGGATGACAATGATGCCAAACTAGCTTCAAAGTTTGATTCCAATGATCGTCGTGCATGGGCCGAAGGAGAGCTTGACGGTGTAGTTGGTGAGGATGAACATATGCAAGAAGAAGAAGAAGAAAGTACTCAAGTTTCTTATAAAGCTTTAGTCCAAGATCCACCTTACACCATAGCTTCAACCACAACTCCATATCTAGTTTCTCGTGCCGCTTCAACCATAAGTCCTACTACCCAAAAGATTGAACAGAGGAAGAAAATATTTAGTAGATTTAAATCATTGAAGAAAGTATACCAACGTCATATTGTCTAATGTACGCAAGAAGAAGATGAAGATGAAGATGAAGTGGCAAAGAGAAGGAAACTTCTTGCCAGGCAAAGACCTAAGAGCCCCACAACTAGCACCTAAGAACCTTCCTCAAGTAATGAAGAGGAAGAGTTCATTCCACCTACACAATATCAAGATGTAGGTGGTTCAATTGGAGACAGAGGCAAAGGCGGAGGTGGAGGTGAAGGTGGATGAGGATAAGGTGCTTCTTCAAGCAGTACACGTACAAGTGGAGTAAGTCCTAAGATTTTAGGTCAGAGACAACATTCAAGTGGAAGAACTCAATACTAGAATCATATGAATTTTTTTATAAGTATGCGATGACAAATTATCTAGAACCTATTTAAAACTACAAGCGATGTCATCCACCAACGTTTCCAGCTTCAGCATCAGATAGTGTGTATGATTTTATTCAAATGACTGACTCATTATTTTCATATGGATATGAGTCAATCAAGACTAACCAATCTCAATGAAACATTCGGGAGAATTAGGAGGAAAAAAGACTATGAATGGCACTTTCATAGATAATGGTGATAAGAATGTATCTTTTTATTGCATATGAGTTGTACCATTTTATTTTTTTATTAGAATGAATATTGATGTTATTTTATATCTACTTGTCTTGAAATATTTCATAGAGCATAGTCAAAGTGTGTTACATGTCACATTTATATTTTTAACATTTTTAGGAGCTTTCATATTTTTTAAAATTTTATCATGATTTTTTTATTTTTTAAGTAAAAAAATTCTCGTTCCAAAACAATTTTGAATCAAGATTCTTCCAGAGAATTAGTCTGGATCAGACCAAACCAATCTGATTCAGATTGGCATCCACCGATCCGAGTCCCAATTCTGATTTCGCGATCATCAGATGGGCTTATATAACATCATCTATATAAATTTTAAAATCCATCAAGGGAAAGATTATATATTATCAATTATTACAAAATCAACAAATGTAACTCAAAACTTGAGAAAGAAGATAGGAAATGAGTCTAATTCTCTCTTCCTAAAAAATCCGAACTCAATCATTACAATGTAAAGTCAAAAAAGCATAATGAGGTGTTTGGTTGCATGATAAATTGGGTTTTTATTACAATTTTATGTTTTTGTAATAAAACTTGTTAAAAAAGATGTTCGCAAGCATTACAATTTTATGTTTTGAAAGAAATTTCCTTCTTGGACAAAAAAGAGGGTTTCACCTCTTTTGTTATCTTGTGGTCCCCCCACCTTGTTTGGTCATACACGGCACGTACTCTTTTTTGTTATTGCATCTCTCCCAAACATGACAATTTTATGTCATGGGTTAGCTTACACTTTATTTTAATATAACTTTTTATCATGAAACTGTATAAAAATTTATCGTGCAACCAAACACCCCATAAGGTGATGTTAGAGATTTCCTTCTTAATCCCAACCAAACACACCATTAGTGCAAAGTGGTCCACTAAAAAAATGAACCAAAATCATTCAGTGTTTGGACTAATGCACAGAAGTCTTACAATAGCTCATTTCTGGACCACAGTTATCTTGTTACATATACGCGAGAATGCAATTCATGATTGAATTACTGAAAGTGGAAGTAATAAATTCATACCCGATCAATAATGGTGAACTCCCTGGGAGCACTAGTATATATCCTGCTCATGCTCTCAGTCAGCTGGGAGTAATTATTCTCTTCTTCCCCCTCACTGTAACATTCTTCTTCTTCTTCTTCTTTACTACTCTGTACTGCAACATCCTGACCCAGTCCAGAAACCAGCTCTCGGAGTGCATTTTGGCCCCATGAGTATTCTCTTCTGGAGGATTTCCCACGGAAACCTGCAGGAATAATGCTGAAAGCTGACCTTTCCGGTGGACAGCTTTGATAATCTGAGCCTTGCAAACCAACTGCATATGTTGCATCCGGGGTGCTCACTTTAAGATGAGTCATAACAGAACCCATGAGGCAGAGGCTAGAGTATTTCATATTGGTAACAGTAAGCTCTGACCCTAGGATATCTTGATGTAGGGTCACCAAGTAACTTATTTCAGCACCTCCCCGAGGGTCTGAAGATACAAGTTCTACCTGAACTTCAGAAGAACATGATTTAACTTGTCAAAGATACCACAGGTCAAAGAGTGAAAATATCCAACATAAAACATATATCAAGATATTATAATATCATCTTAAAACAATGTTAAGAAAAATGGCACAGATCTCTTATCCCAGTTTTTGAGTGGGATAAACTAATAATTGGCATGGTAACAAAGTTCATAGTTATATCCATACCTTGCATCTTAACATGGTTTCACATTGTGACAAAGAAATATATATTTGAAAAATAAAAACACTTTAATGATATAAATTCCTCTCTACTCACTATTTCAAAATTTCAAGCAGACAATCAAATTAATTTTTCCACCATTCTAACACTATCAGATGTTTAAGCAGCTGAATGCTACCTGCTGTCATCCCTAAGTGCAGAATACCCTTATACTTCCGGTCAAATGTTTTCAAGAGGATCTAAGTTCACTCTTTATGCAGTGTGTATGTTATGTTAATCCAGACTCCAGGTAGGAAAGAGCTTAAGCTTTAATGTTATCAACATACCAATAGTCCATTTACAGGCGATCTCCATAAGAATTTTGAATCTGTCTATGGTTGCATTTGGTTTGCATAGTGGAGAAGATTTTAAGCATTGAAATATCTAGCAATACACATTTATCTTTTCAGATGATCCTTATGTCTTATTAGCTTTTACATTATAATAACTAAGCTTAGTCTTATTCGAAAGATATATTATAGAGATTATCAATTATTAAGAAGTCTACGATCTCAGAAAAGTGAAGAGACAAAAAGATTATTGCATAATTTCTTAACCACACAATCTCCACCAAATGAATAGAAGAAAGAGTCAGATGTTTTGACAAAAAAATTCTGTCGTTTGGATGGGAAATCAAAACCTCTATAGTCACTTACCAGTCACGCCCTTAACAAAGGTCAAGCAGAAGTTGCTGCCTGAGGCGGAGGTGGAGATGAAGCCGACAAGACACATCAAGCACTGACCTGAATGGATGACTCGGGGCTGCCCCTAACATCGCGGAGAGCCCAAGCGCTCGGACACCACAACTCCTCGTCCTCGCTTTTGCACCTGAAGCCCAGAGAAACCCCGCCTTGGATGACAACTTCACCATCATCTCCCTGCGAAACCGTCGTCTGCAGAACCTCGGTGGAGCTTCCGTGCCACATCTGCGGTTTGTACGAGGTTATTAGCCCGCTGGGCAACATCAGGCTGGCCGTGCTGCCGCAATCGAGAGCCATCTTGACCACGCAGCTGTCGCCGATGCCCTGGAATTTGGCTCCATGGCCGCTGAACTCCCTCACCAGGTAATCTACATTGATGGCCTGAGCCTGAGGTAAGCTGGGAGCTACCGCCTGGACTCCTGTCGCTCGTTTGTGCCTCGGGTGCTTGAAGCCGACATGGAGCGAACACCGCGTACACCGGATAAAATTGCCACCGGGCTTCAGGTTTGCGGGGATAGAGCACACGGTAGGAGGAGGAGGAGAAGCTTTAGCCATGGCAACAGCTCTCTCTTGGGGTGTTGCCGAGTATAAAACGGTGAATTGAAGGGCGTGGCTATACTCTGCGTGCCAGCGGACACAAATCTTTGGATGTGTCACCTCAGTACCGTCAATATCCGAGTGGAGAGTAAGTGAGTAACCTCTTGGCCACGGGCTTCAAACCATTTAATTGATGGTTTAATAGCAATTTCACTGAATCACTCTCAAAAAAATAGAAGAGGCATTTTACTAAAAGTCCGTTTGTTTGAGTTGAAAAGTTTCGCATGCAGCACCTTTTTCCAGAAAACCCGAGCAATTACGTTATTTGTTTAGCCGTAAAACATTAAAAATATTTTTCTTTGACCGGGTTAGAAACGGGATTTCGGCATCCCTAGATTTTAACGGGAGGCCGTTTTCAGAGGTTAGTTTTAACTTTTCTTCTAGTTAAACTTTTGAACTTTTGATGATGTTATTAAATAATTAATTTATTTTAGAATTATTTTTAAATGCTTGATAAATTAAATATCATAATTCAAAGGTTATTTTATCATATGAAATACTCATTTAATATATTTATTAAAAATTTAAACTAGAAATTACGTCAGAACTAATTTGTAGGTTGAATTATTTTTATATATAAATTACAAGAAAAAAAATTTATGTTGTACTAATATGTAGTGTGTCTCTTGTTTGGTTGTCATTATGTTGTGGTTTGCAAAATATGTATTTTAAATAAATATGATTTATGATTTTTAAAAGTATATAAGTAATTATAAATAAATATTTATTTAACTTATCTTTTACATCAAAATTTTTCATAAATAAAAATTTTACTTATATAAATATTTATAAAATTATCTATAACTAATATATTCTTCTCAAAGTGTTTTTCAAAGAGTTTTCTAGGAAAACAATCTCCTGTCAACCAAATAACAACTAGTGCTCTCCATTTCGTTGAAAACAATATCCCAGAAAAAAAAATTTTCCTGGTTTTGGTTTTACGTGCCACCAAATGCACCCTAACTCTCTATCCAGTGATTCAATGTTTTTTAATAACTAGTTATTAAGACATAGATAATAATTTAATAACGATTTACTAACTTATTAACTTGAAAAAAGTTAAATAGTTACTAACATCTTACCAACTTATTACCCGTCACTTAATAATCTACAGTCAGTGACCGTTAATGAAAATTGAGGTTATCCGAACTCGTCAATTTGGGACCAACGGCAGTCATCTCAATAGAACTTTCCAGATAGCTAGAGCTACAATAGGCTCGAATCAGATGACAAAATCACCTTCTTCCTTTCTAACAACACTAAAACATTTAGATCATGATAATTTCACATTCATTGCCCTAAATATATATTACACTAGTTTTGTTTAAAATTAAATTAATAATTCAATATAATTATTAAAATTTGATATAATATCTTTAAATTTTTATTTTTATCACTTTATATGTCATATTTATAATTTATTTATTTTTGTTTTAATTAATTTTACTTATATATTTACTTTTATCAAAATAAAATAAATAGAAATGAAATTAGCTGATTTCTATTCACATTATCATAAGAAATAGTTTATATAGAATACAAAAGTAAATTTCAAATCCTTTAAGTTTTGTTGGAATAGAATAAAAATTCCAGATAGCACACTTGCACTTTGACAAGATGATTATTTTGTTTGAAGCTTGTGAAAATGCCTTAAGGTGATTTGGTTGGGGTTATGTAGTAGATTTTAATATCAATAAAATCTTCGATAACATGTAATTTCATTCAAATATATATTACCTTTTTTGGATTTTTAAATCATAATGGTTAAATTAGATTCTTAAGCAGAGAGATTGGTTCTTATGCTATCTTGTCTTTCAATTTATAAAAAATGTCATAGATTTTAAAGATTATCAATTATTGTAAAATTTAAATTTATTTGAAAAGTTGAGAAAAACAAAGTTGATTTTACAATTTCTTTGTTGCATAGTTTAAAGTTGTACTTGATCGTGATTGTGTGAGAAAGCTATGGTTGCATTTGATTGGAATTGTTGAAAACATTTTAATCAAAAGTAACATTTCCACCATCACACGATGATGCTTATGTTATGTTAGTTATTCAAAATAACGCATTGATACTTTGTCAGGGATTTTTTTTTGGCCATCAAAAAGAAAAAGAAAAAGTGAAGAACGTAACAAAATCGAAAGACATGTGACGTTGTCAAATTAAGCATTGATTCCAAATTAGACCAGTTAGTATTTTAACAATATTTGAAATTTACTAGATGCTTTTAAGGATATTGTGCCTATTGGATGTAACTAGATATTTGAGAAGAAAAAGAGAGTAGGCGGCAAGGTTGGTGCCTGCACAACATGATTAGTGACACAACCATATTGTTAGAGGCAAATTGATGTAATATCCCATATTAATATAACCTATTGAGGTGAAGGCTAAAATGGCATAGTTTAGGTTGATTAAGAGGCCTATACCTAGACCAAAGATTAGCCAAAAACAAGTTTTAGGGCCCTGCCCTGGACGGCTGGACGCACCTCCCGTGATGGGTGTGTTCAGAGTGCGCCCCAGATTGTGCTCGTTCTAGCCAAAGAGCCAGATGAAAACAAAGTATTTAGTTAAATAAAATTGTTAATAATACCTCTAGATCAAAACTAACTTTTCAAAAACTTGGGAGCAAGATTATTGAATTTGTGAAAGCACCCCTAAATGCATAAGGAACAACCGTGTGAGATTGAGCAAGTGCTAGATCTTCTCTCCTCAAATCTCCCCCATACAATCTTAGAGTTGATGGAAAACTTGTAAGTACTTTCCGTGAGTACGAGAGGAATGAATACTTAGGAGGTGTTTGGTTGCATGACAATGAAGATTTTTGTTTTAATTTTTAAAAATTGTAAGGAAACTTGTTAAAAGAGGTGTTTGATAACCATGACAATTTTATATTTTAAAAGTGATTTTCTTCTTAAACAAAAAAGAGGATCTCACCTCTTTCTTTTTTCTTGTAGTCACCCACTTTGTTTGGTCATGTGTGGTAGTTACTCTTTTTTTAAAATCACATCCCTCCAAACATGATAATTTTACGTCATGAGTTGGTTCACTTTTTATTTTAATACAAATTTTTATCGTGAAAATGTACAAAAAATTATCATGCAACCAAACACCCCATTAGCCTCATATTTATAAAGTCGGTCCACCGTGACTCTAAGTACGAATCGAAGATATATCTTCTTTAACACCATTGAGCTCTTTAGTATAATAACAAAAAAATTATTTTAATTAGGCCACATCACGGGATAATTCTAACATTGTCTCACTTAACCTATTAAAATAATAAATATATATTTTAAAATAATCTTTGTATTATCATTTTAAAAACAAATGCCATAAACACACATTTGAAAACATGCTCATTAACTTATCTACTATTCACCTTTCACATCTAAGTAAGAAAACGTATTAATATAGGTCATAGTGATTATACATAATCATTAATATACTTTTATCAATGAACCATACTATCAACAAATTCTCTTAACTATCTTCGATCTAAGTAAACATAATGTCCCACTTTAATGTCATATGGACAAAATTTTCTATTCCAACCATAAGTGTATACAAATACTATAACAAAATATAAGAGAACACAATCATCACTAGTGCAGATATCAATTATACCATTCACTAATATCAAATAATAAGACTCGTGCTTTTTACATGTCCTAAAAAGACTTTAGGTACAAGAACCTTAGTCATGAGATTAGCAACGATATCACCACCATTAACAAAATTAATTGATACAAGATAATTATTTATTATTTCTTATATAGAAAGGTATTTTATGTCAATATACTTATCAACACTAGTTGACCTACTATAATTGGAGAATAACATTATAAAGACATTATCACAATGAAGTTTCAAGGGTTTAGATATAGAATTTATAACAGTAAACCCTGAGATGAATTTCCTCAACCATAATACATGTAAAGGTGCCTCATGACAGCCCATAAATTCAGCTTCTATAGTGGAGGTGGCCACTATATATTGTTTGATGCTTTTCCATGAAACAGCTCTTCCAAACAATAACAAAATTGACTTTCTATTGTGAAGGCAATATGCAAAATTTGTATTTGTATAACCAATCACCTCAAGGTGCTCAATCTTGTTATACATGATCCAAAAATCTTTAATCTTTTGAAAATATCTCATCACTTTCTTTAAAACTTTCCAATCTTCATTCTTGGAACATTAATAGAGACCAAGCTTAGAACATTAATAGAGACCAAGCTTATGACTTTTAAAGATTTAAAGATAATCACTTCACATGATGAGTAGTCAAGTATCCCAAACTTTTCTTAAATCTTAGAAATATAAGCCTTTCAAATATATATATATATATTACTACTCAAAAAAAGACTTTCAAATATATATACAATGATCAACAATATTTTCTATAAATCTGAAAGACACAATGATTTTATTAAACTTTAAATACCATTGTCGGGAAGCATGTTTCAGCTCATATAGGTATTTATTTAATTTGCATACTAAATTTGTCTTTCCTCTCGTTTCAAACCCTTTAGGTTACTTCATGTGCACCTCTTCTTCTAGATCCTTATTCAAGAAAGTCGTTCTTACATCCATTTGTTATAATTCAAAATCAAATGCAGCAACCATGGTATGCCGGGTTGTGACCCGGGTCGCGACTCGGGTCGCGACCCGGCCCCGACCCGGTCGGGTTTAGCCCCGACCGGCCCGGTCGCGACCCGGTCGGGCCGACTCCCCCGGCCGGGTCGCGGGGTCGTGGCGGGGTCGCGCAACCCGGTCCGCAACGGTCAGGTGACCGTTGCCAGACCGTTAGTAACGGTCATTTGACCGTTGCCAACGGTCATGGGGGGCTGCTATTTAAAGCCCCCAAGGGGCTCCCCTTACTCCCACCCCCCCACTCTCACTCTCAACCTCTCATTTTTGCTCTCATTGCTCTCATTGCTCTCATTTTGTTCCTCATTTACTTAATTATTTCATTAAGCATTTCATTAGTTCATTTAGTATATTTATTTAATATTTATTCCATTGATTAGTGGGTTAAGTAGTTTATTCTTTTTAATACTTATTTGCTTACTTGCATAGTTAGTTAGCTAGAAGATTAGTTAGATATTTAGTTTAGTAGTTACTTAACACATCATTAGTTGGAAGGTATAGTTAATTGCTTCGATCATTGTGGAATGAATTATGTGGAGTCATCGGATACTTCGATCCAATCGACCTATAGTTATGGTGACTCGTTTGGATCAAGTCTTAGGATAGTTTCCCGAGGGACTGACGAATATGATCGTCATGTGTACATGTATCAAGCTTTGTACTCAACCCAAATGACATGGGGAGAGTACATCAACTACCTACAAAGTGTAGAACACATCACGTTGGAATAAAATTGATGCATTATTTATTTAAATCATGTCATTTAATTTATCCAATTTTTCCTGTATTTTTTCATTTTTTTTGCATTTTTCTTATTTTTTTGAATTTTTAAAAAACTAAAAATTAAAAAAAGGGGTCCCGACCCAGGTCGGCCTGGGGGTCCCGCGACCCAGTCGCGACCCACGACCCCTCCCTCCTTGGCAGCAACCAATATCGTTATGATACTTAAAGAGTCATTTCTAGAGATTGAGACAAATGTCTCTTTATAATCAATGTCTTCTATTTGAGTGAATTCTTTAAGAACTAGTTTGAGCTTATGCTTTTCTGCATTACCTTTAATATAATGTTTGGTTTTGAATATCTATTTACGACCAATAGGTTTACACCTGTATCCCAAAATTTATTTTTATACATGCATTCAATCTCTTCTTTCACGACATCAATCCACAATTCATATTCTTTTACTTTCAATGATATCTTTAAATGAGAATAGATCATTATCATCACCAATGTCATAATTACACTTTTGTAAGTATACAATGTAATCATCTGAAATAGATGGTCTCTTGACTCTCTTAGACCTCCTTACTTCTAAATGTGGAATTACAATATCATCATGAGTATGATCCTCTATTTGTGCATTTTCAAGATTTTTCTCTTTAGTAGGAATGACATCATGATCAGGTTGTAATTCTATCATATCATGATTTACTTAATCAGTTATAATATCCACAGTAAGAATAGCGGGGAATGGATACGTGATTTCTCCAAACTTCACAATTTGTGGTGTTGCGCTCTCACTAACCCCTCCATTCTCAATGAATTTGGTTATACAAATTTTTATAATTTTCATAGTGTGGGTTGGATAGTGAAATCTACCCTTTAGATCATTCTGGATATTCAATGAAGAAACAACTAATCACTCTTGGGCCCAATTTTTTTTCTTATGGATTATACATTTTGTCTTCTACCCAAGAGCCCCAAACATGTATATGCCTCAAATTGAGTTTCCTACTTGTCCATAACTCAAAAAAGAGTTTTAAGTACTGCCTTACTAGGAACCCTATTAATGATATACATCGCAATTTTCAAAGCATCATTTCACAAATTCAAACGCAAAAATGACTTGCTAATAATACTTCTCATCATGTCCATGAGAGTACAATTGTCTTTCAACCACACCATTTTGTTGAGGAGTATCTAGCATTGTATATTGAGATTCAATCTCATTCTCTTCCAAGAATTTAACAAAAGGTCTGAAAATTCTACATAATTGACCTTGCTTACCATAATATTATCCACCTCTATTAAATCTCACGTACTTTATTTTTTGGTTCAATTTCTTCTCTACAAAATCATTGAAAGTTGTAAAAGACTACAAAGACTTAAATCTTTCTTTTATAAGAAAAATATAGCCATACCTTGAGAATTCATTAATAAATATGATAAAGAACTATTCACCTCTTATACAAAGAGAAAGAGGACTACAAATTTTAGTGTAGATAAATTTGAGAAGTCTGTCAGATCTTAAGGCATCCTTTATTTAATATTGAATTATTTTTCTTTTATACAATCGATAGAAGGGCCAAAATCAGTAAAGTCAAGAGTAGATAACACTCCATTTTTCACTAATCTTAACATCCTATCCTTCAATTTGTAGCCCAATCTTTTATGCTATAGAATGAGGAACTTTCATCAATCATCCCACATTTGACACTAGCATTCGCATTCAAGGTGGACAAATCATCAGAACATGAGCAATCTGCATTTATTCTATAAATATCATCACATAAAGATCATAAACCAACTAAAATAGAATTTTTAAACAAACTAAACTTTGAGTTACCAAAACTAAATGAATAACTTAATACATCAAGTTTTGGTAAAAAGATCAAGATGGCGTCAAGTCTAAAAATGAAGCATGCATGACCCTATAACTTTGACTTTAGATTTGGTTAGATGCTCATGAAAATGGAAGACTCATTAAGTGTTGGCTTTTTATGAGAAAAAATGCTTACAATAAATTTGTAACATGAATAACAACACCAAAATTGGTTTAAAAACAAACATAGAACTAAGAGTTACCTTTCTTCTCAAACCGACTTCATTATTTTGGGCAACCTTAAAATGTTCTATCTTGTGATAGAAATAACATTTCTTTTATATTATTTTCTTTACATCCTCTTTACCTTTCTTTGGTAGAATCAATCTAATATTTCTATTTCTAGACTTGAATCGCTGAGATGTAAACGCATAATTAACAATCAATGATCCCTCCTACTTTAATCTCTCTTCCACTTGCACACATGTACATAAACTCATTCAATTTTCATGATTCATTATGTGTTGTAAGAAATTTTGAATTGAGAAAACTATAATAGAAAAGAGTTAAGAATAAATGTAATAAAAAAAGTTTCATCAAAAGTCATTAATAATGCTTTAAACTTTCCAATAATGTCAAACATTATATAATGTACTTGAACACACCACTGGTTCTATTATACTTTATAGAAGTCAATTTATTGGTAAACATTCCAACCACTACCTTGTCAAATCTATTAAACTGGTGTTCAATGAAATCGTGAAATTCTCTATCATTTCCTTATCAGGTACAAAACCTCTGATATTCTTTGCAATAGAATTATTGATTATCATTAATGACAATCTTTTTGAATGCTCCCACTTTACAATTTGAACCTCCTGATCAATTGTACTATGTTTTGTGATCTCAACAATTTTTCCAGCATGAAGAATTAAATCATGGTCCAGACATTCTAATGTGATGAGAAATAGCTCATGCCAATCACTATAATTTAATCCATTCAATACATGAATCATTGACAAATAATAATGTAATAAAGTAAGAATCACATCTAAAATAATCATAATTGAGTTCACATGATTGTCATGATGTAGATAATATACCATAGCAAAAATCTATATATCGTGAAAGTCTATAATAAATGAAGAAAATTTTCCATAACGCTATAACAATCACTTTAATTCAACAAGCAACCAAGAATGTACGAAGGCAAATATTTCTTACCTTTGGACAAAAGATTCCCCATGTTTAAGTAAAAATTAGTTAATTAATGATTCCATTTTCAAAATTATTAATCTTAATGCAACTTCAATTCTATAATTAAAGACACCTTTGGGTGAAACTTCAATTCAATATTCTTTAGTGCATTTTTTTTATAATGAGAGAGTCATCTTAATTTTCCCAGTAAATTAATAATCTTAAGTATTAACATGTTCTAGACCTTTCAGGGCAACTAGAGACATGGAAGAGACTTAAAACTTTCAATTTATAAAATTGCTCAGATGAAATTGTACATGTTAAAGAATTATGCAATTTTCTTTTTACGAGAGAGTAGTCAAATTTCTCTTTATTAATAACTTCAGAAATGCGACACGATCTTAAATACTTTAAGGCAACTAGAACCATGAGAGAAACTTAAAACTATCAATTTATTAAATTGTTTAACATGATTGAACTATTATGTAATTTACTTTTACAAGAGAGTAATCATAATTTTCCCTATTAATAATTTCAAATACTAACATGATGCTAAATCCTTGAGTGCAGCTATAACTATCAAAGAAACTCAATTATTAATTTATAGACTTGCATAATAAAATTATACTTTAATTCATGCACGCATAAGTTAAACAATCTAATGTAATCTAATCTAACTTAATCTACGAAGAGTGAATCCTCATTTTCCATCCTTCACCTAACAATTGTCCGATCGATCTCATGTAATCATCCATACCGTCAAATCTTCCTCCCAATGTTTTGTGTTTCCTCTCGATGTTCTCTGTAATGGTCGTTTCCTTCCTTTCCAACCGTCCAATCATCCTCCCAATGTATGGCAGCATCCACCTCCAGCATCCGATGGAAGCGGGTGGTACCGTCCTATCAGATTCTGTCATCGTTCTATGCGTTACCTCTTTTCACGCAATTATAGAGTTCAGATCACAGGTCTGCCGTTCTACTTCATCAATGTCCACGCGCGGACATCCCGCCATTATCCTCACCATTACTCCATCTTTCCTCCTTTGACTGCTCGTGCTATCAGTACAGGAAAGATCGGATAGGAAGAGGACAGGCAAGGGCTCCGGTGGGGCGAAGCAATCAAGGTGTGAACAAGATCTCCTCCAAGCACACCATGCAAGTGCCTGGAGTTGCTCTACTTGTTTGGGCGGAGATGAAAGCCCTGGAATGTTGTGTTCCTTGTTCCTTGGACCCGCCGGAACAGCCCGTTGATGACGCTACCTAGGCGGTCCAACCCCTCCGCCGCGTCTTCTACCTTTGTTCATCCACTCTACATCTTCCTCTTCAATGGCCTATGTTCGTCTTCTTCAATATCCAAGTGCAAACATCCTTCTATATCTATTGTCCTCAATTATGCTCCCTTCGTCGGTGTTCCTTATTCTCACCAACGCCACACCGAACGGCTTCCGTTACAAGCAAGGTACATAGCCTTTTGGAACATCATTATGTCGTTCTCACCAATGCCATTTTCTTTTACGGCATTGGTGAGCCACTTCTCTCGAAGGAATGTTCGCTTGATGTAGGAGAGGTAGTAAAACATGAACATTCATCTTTCTTATGTTCCCATCGTCGTAGGTCCGCAAGTTCCTACTATTCTTTTCCGTTTTCTATTTTATCCATATTATGACTAATACGTTGTCTATCAACTTTCTCACAGTACATAAAGAAGGGGTCTTTGTACAACCAAACGCTTCTATTTGAGTTAAAATAATGTTATAAACTTCTTCCTACCTTTCCCTTTTTTTTCTATTTGTTGTTATCTTCTTTAAATACGATTTTTTGTGAATTGCATTTCCCTTTATCTATACGTTTATTAGATGCTACTCTCTTTCCATAATATTCCTAAGAGGTTGGTCGTCAACATTTGCATTGCACAGGGAGAAAGAATCTTTGCATAGCCAATCTCTTCTTCTTGGGTCTCCAATGAGATTTCACAAGGCGATGTTAGAGACGTCTTCTCAATCTCTACTTTTCATTTTTTTCTTATATGTTGTTATCTTTTTGTATATGTCTTCACAACGACACATTTGACTTTTTCTTGGTGTATACCTTTTAGAAATTTGACATTTAACTTTGTGAGTTTTTTATATTCTCTTGATATGCATATGTATTTATTTGAGAGTTGATTTAAAACTCAGTTTTAGTATTTCTTGGTTTGAATTTAAAAATTTAAGACTGAAATAGATTAGGATTTCCAGTTGTAGTTTAAATCACGGTTTCAGTTTTAAATCGTTCCAATCCATTTATTTGAAACATAAAAATTTATATTAAGATAGCTTGAAACTGAAGATTTTCGGTTATGAGAATTAGGAATTGAGAACTCATATTTGACTATTAAAGAATTAGAATTGTAAATTAGATTTGATTGAATTTAAATCTTATTTTGTTTCACATCAAATTTTGGTAAAAATATTGATTCATTAGATATTTCGATTAGTTGTAATCTTTCTACAAATCCATACCAAATGCACGCTTGGGAGGTTGGGTCTTTGGACAGCAAGAGATTGATAGGCTGATTTTTGGCCGTGGCTTTAATTCCTGTATTGTTGAGAGAGAGAGAGAGAGAGAGAGAGGGGGTGGACCGTGGAGTGACAGATTTTGAGGCGAGTCTGTCATGAACAACGAAGAAAAAGAGAGCCATACTGACGAATCACAAATAAAAAAGGTTAGGCTTATCTTGGGTCATCTACGATAGATTTGGATCAGCCAACCGTAGTATAAATCACCATACCCTTCATGTAAGTTTCATTTCTTAATTTTAATGTGCCGGCATATTTCAGATGGCCAATCAACCCAAGAATTTATTAAAAATCAACTACTATTTTGAGATTGATGATTTTGTTTTTTTATTTCCGTTTTTTTGTGTGGATTCTGGGGTGTAAGTTTCATATTCGAGATTTATGTTCTTGGATTCCCTGAAATTTAAAGGAGTAAAGTACAAGAATTCAAATTTTGAAAATTGGAGCAAGTTTGAAATTCTGCAAAAAGCCAGAATTTGTAAATCATGGGAAACTCAAGAATTATAAATTGTAAAAAAATATGAACTAAAAACATTGAAGGTTTGTAAAGTAAATAAATATCAAAAGTCACTGAATCTGTATGACTCTTTTTCAGAAATGGAATTGGTTATGTGCAAACTTTAATATTAAACTATTCTTTCCTTCATATTAAGTATTTGTTATGGGCATCGTTCTTAATTTCATTGTCTTCGTTTCTTTTGCACACGCCTTTTGATTTTTTAAACATGTGCTCAACCTTAGTATGTACATAGTTCATTACTTCATTACTCTTATTTTATTGCATTTGATACTCAAGGAGTTACTGTTTAACCCTGTTGCATGTTTTTTGTGACCTATATAGAAGATGAGTTCTTTCTAAAAAGTCTTTTATTTTCTAGCTTCCTAAGATGTCAAATCTACACTTCTGATGCACACACTAATTTGGAAACCCAGGAATTCAGTACATCTGAAATTTTCATTATTTTTTTATTCCAAAAGTCTGAAATTCAGCAAGCCAAAAATATAAGAAAATCAACGGTTCTTAAATTATTCATGCATGTGCTAATCAGAAAGTTCTAAATCTTAAAATAGCAAAAAAAAATTGTCAAGAAATATCATAATCAAATTCCACTGAAAAAGTAGCAATTGTGTGCCCGAATTTCTTTATATTTCGTTATTTACATTAATCACTTTCTTATTGTAGACCATTTTAATAATAGGCTACTGGTTTAGCCTATTTTTCCTGGAATCTAATCTAACTTAGTACATAGAAGTGAGAGTTGAGTTTTTTCATGCTCCTGCTGTCAACCAACCGATGACTTTAGTTTCTTCAGTTCTCTTTTTAGTCTAAGTACACTGTTTTTCTGTCCTTTTTTTTAAGTGGCCTGATTTGTTTTCTTTCAATTTCAATGTGTTTGGGAGGTTTCAATTGAATTTGAGTTTTGATGGATTTTCACATTATGGATTTGGGAACCTGGAATTTAAATTGCAATTTCAGATTTGAGACTCTTTGACACCTGAATTCAGTTTGAAATTCTGCGGCGATGTTTATAAAATTTAAGGCTCTCTTGGTTAAGTTTTCAAAAGACTTTTTCTTACTTCATTTTTGAGCTTTGAAAGTTTAAGACTTGAGTTAAAAAAAAATTAGTTTTGCTTTGATTTTGTATATCATTTTTAATTAGGATTCCATTTTTATTTTTTATTGACGGGTTTAGATTTTACGAATTTAAATTGAATGCTTTCAAACTTTGATTGGTTTTTTTCTTTGTTTCAGATTTTAAAAATTTCTGGTTTTGGGAATTTTAGATTTGCCTTTCAAATTTGATGATTTTCATAATTGGGATCTAAGACTTTGGATTACATGGATTTGGGTTTGAAGAATGAAGATTTTGACCCCGGTTCAAATTTTTACATTCTGATTTCTGACTTCAGATCCTAGGATTAAAAACTCGAGTTTGATTTGAGTACCTTCCGACTTAGGCTTGAGAACTTGATATTTGTAAAGATTACAGATTTAAGAAACCTGAGATTTTGGAACTTTTAACTTCATTTTATTTTGAATTAAAGATCTTAAACTTCTATTTTTGTTTGAAACATGAAGTTTCAACTTGCAAGATTTTGATATCTGGATGGTGATTCCAGATCTGGAGATTTTTGTTTTGACTCAGTTTTTCAATTTTATGTTGCAGGGTGATGGTTTTGGAATTTCAATCTCAGATTTTTGTGTTAGAGAGCTTTGAGACTTGAAATTTTAGCCTATTATTTCAGAACTGGGATTAGGGATTTAGGTTTTGATTTAACATTCTAGAATTTCGGGTCTTAAACTTCTTGACTCGAGACTTTGAGGTTTCATATTTAACGTCTCTTTGTTTAAGATATTGGTTTTGAAGTCTTAGATTTGAAGATTTTGAGATTTGAGTTTTCATTCTCTTGATCTTAAACTTTCAATTGTTTGAGAGTTTGATTTGTTTTCATTTTTACTTGGATTTCATTTGGATTTGGTTTGTTTTTTATTAAGACTTGATGTCTTGTGGTTCAATGTTTTGATTTGAGGGTTACTTGAATTTGTTTTGAAGATTTGTATTGTTTTTAAATTAAGACTTGGGGTCTTTTAATGTTGCAGTAGTTTTGCTGTTTTTTTTTATTTGGGTTCAAAATCTTGTTTAGGATTTGATTTGAATTGGGTCGGTTTGTTTATCACTTTATCTTATTAAAACCTTGATCGAATGATTTGGTTTGAGATTGACTTAGGTTTGTTTTCAAGGTTGACTTGGGGTGTATTTTATTATTATTATTGTTTATTATTTTTTTGAGGTGGAAGTCTAGTACCTTTTATATTTAATGATTATTTTGAGCTTATCTTGAGCTGTAGTTCACTAGTGGAGGTTACGTTTCAGCATTTGTTTCTTTTGCATTCTGGGCTTGACACTTTGCATTATGTTTCTTCAGATTTGATGCATCTTGAGGGATTTGAAATTTCGGATTTTGAGACTTCCAATTTTTTTAAAAAAATGTCAAATTTCAGTTTCAAATTTTGTATTTACACTTAAGAGGGCTTTCAGATGTTGGATCCGATTATTGACACACCTCAGATTTCCTCGGGTTGAGTCTTAATGATGGCCCAAATCAATTTGACCACCGATCCTTCTGTTGGTGTTTATCAATTTAAAGGTAAGAGTTGTGGATTTTGCTGTTCAGAATATTGTGTGAACACTTTTTTTTCATGGAGTTCAGATTCTGCCGTTCAGATTTCCAATTTCAAAGCAAACATGTTTTAAATTTTGAATTTGAAATTCTTTTTAGTTTCAACTTAGATTCAAATTCTTATGGGAATAAAGTTTTTAGAACATCAAGCTTCAGATTGAAAATTGATGTTTTAAAACTTTTAGATTGAGATTGAACCTTTACTCTTTTTGCTGTTTGAGGTCTTCTTCCTTTTTTTATTTATGTTTAATTCAAAGTTTCTTACGTTTATGATTACATGTGTAATATCCTGTATGTAAAACAAAATAATAACAAAACAAAAAAAATCAAATCACCGCCGCCTTGCATCCCTCCCCCTCTAGAACTCTCTCCACCGCCGTCCACCGGCTTTCTCACCCCCCTCCCTTGTCTGCGCGCATGCACCCACATGTTGCGTCGCCATTGTCACCCGGCCTCCCCAATTCTCGCCCCGCTCCATCGCGTGCATGCGCCGCCCATGCCCCATGCCCCATGCCCCGTCAGCTGCTACCGCAACTGTTCCCGTGAGTGCCACCCACGTGCACCCGTGCCTCACGCCCACACGCCATCCCAGCCCCTATACGCCGCCCGTGCAGTGCGGCCTTTCGCGCGCTGTCGAGGCCGCAACCACCTTCCAGCATGCGCTATGCGTGCCACCATGCCCGAGGATGCGCCCTTGTACCCCCACACCCCTGCCCACATTGTCTTGACACCACGCCCTCCCCACCAGCCTCTCACCTCGTCACCCCGCGTCGTTGTTTGACCGGCCATCTTTCCCATTTGACCATCGAGCACACCCACGCCGTGTCTGCCGCTGCGCCAGTCGTCGTGGCCAGCCCCCGCGCTTAGCCGCCGCCTTATCCCGCTCAACCGCTTCGCCTACCAACCTCCTCGGACGCAGTTTCCTCGGTTGACCTGCCAAGCCAGTTTTTCTTGGACTCTGACCGGTTGCCGACGAAATAGACTTTTCAACTATTCTTAACATCTCCAACATATTAATGTGTTAAAATATATTTATTAGATTATTAATTAAAAATGATAAATAAATGATAATTTAATTATTTACATAAATTCATTTAATTGTTAATTATGTCATTAGTTTCATTCATTTTCATGAATTACGCTAGTTAGATATAATTTTAGTTAATATTTACTTGTTAATTAATAAAAATTAAATATATATTGTGATTATTAATTGTGTTGCCTGTATTAATTCATGAGAATTGAATTATGACTATTTATAATCATTTTATATCCTATCTGAGCTATGAATTATCTTAATTCATTCAGAGTTAAATTGAAATGAAACGTGGAATTGCTTGACAATGATAGAATATGATTGATTAACATTAACAGTTGCATAATCATATAATATGCATAAATTTGTGAATTGAGATGAAATCATGATCAATTGAAGTTAGCATGTCAATTGTGATACATATTATTCTTGATTAGGTTTATTGCATAATTTGTGAATAGATGTAATTGTTTTTCGTGTCTTGATATTTTGTACATCTGATTTGGTAAATAATTGCATATATGATATACTAAATTTGAAATTATCTGAATAATTATTTACTTTTACTTGTGAGATGTGATTGATGCTATAATATATTTTGTGATAGAACTATTACTCCTCTAACTTATAGTATGAGTCAACGTGGGCATTGGATGATTTATAACAATCTGATGCATTCTTCGATTCCGGATATCGTGATTTAACTTAAGTATGTCCCCATCTAAGTGTACTATGGATCTAGCTTACTATATAGTATATCTTATATATACTTAAAGCTGGAGTGAATTTTGTGACATATCTGCAATGTCCAGGTAGAGTATATAAAGTACTCAAACAAATAAATTAGTAATATGCATATGCAAGATCAGGTTGGCATAGGTATGTAAAATAAATTAGTTGGTTAAGTCATGATTAGTGGTTACATTTAAAGTTAAGTTAAACTGTTAAATAATTTTGAAATGATCCTAATTAAATAATTAAACCCTAATAATCATTTTAATAATTATATTATAATTTGATTTGTAAATTTTATTATTTATCATTGTCATTTAGATTTTGATTAGTATAATAAGACAGTTCGAGTATAAGTCTTACTGAGTCAGTGTGACTCATCTCAAATCTTTTAACATTTTTCAAATAATAATCAAGTTTAATACAACAGAAAAGTAATAGATCAAAATTAGTGCAGAAGATTATTAGATTGGTATATGAATTACTTATATTGAATTTTGTATGATTTATTTTCAGAAGAATCATTTGAATTATGAATTGGGACCTAATATTCTTTACTTTTTCCAAACCTCAACACCAATATGTAAGAGAGAATTCAACAGTGTATTAGAACTTATTTTCCGGGCTATAATATGGCTCCATTGAGCTCACTTTTTCCAAACTTGTGACATGTTCTCACGAAAACTCAACAAGCTATGCAGGAAAATAGTTAATGTCTAGAATTGAAAGCTCAGAAAATCATCATGACTTCACTGGGTCAAAGGATGCTTATCTGACAATATTGTCAGCAAAGGGGAAACAAGTAGCTCATATCGGCATTCATTTAAGGTTACCAAGGCATAAATTCATAATATAAGACTTGTTGAAAATAACCGTCAAGCATAAATGTCAGACAAAAAGGTATCTTAGATTGAGATTTCAAACCTACAAATCTGCAAGGACCATAACACCTGATGGCTGGCTTTTATCTAGTCAACTCAAAACCGTAGCATACATCATCATTCACCTAAGAAATATGCGGTATCATGAACAATACATTCATCGAAACATGGAAACACAATCTGATTCAACAGATGATTGACTAATCAGATTGACCAACAAAAGGACACTAGAATCAGGACAGTACTGTCAAAACCCAGGGACAGGTCATAGCATGTCCTACTCAGTAAGTGTCAACCAGCAATATTCGAAGAAACTAAAGATAACACTTCATGCAAGTCATCATTGACCTTATGAATCGAATGAACCAATAATAGTTCAAATTTGCTCAATCAAGAAGACCAACAGTATTCAACAGAGATGAGCTTTAGATTTTCAATCAAGATCACAATCCGAAAATAGTAGGTAAACTCTCAAGGAACTCAAATCAGTACTAAGGTCACCGAATCAGTGAAAATAAAGACTCACCCATGGTATGCCGGGTCGCGACCCGGCCCCGACCCGGTCGGGTTTAGCCCCGACCGGCCCGGTCGCGACCCGGTCGGGCCGACTCCCCCGGCCGGGTCGCGGGGTTGCGCGACCCGGCCGGGTCGCGCGACCCGGCTGGCAACGGTCATGGGGGGGCTGCGCCCCCCCATTCAGCCCCTTGGGGGCTATTTAAAGCCCCCAAGGGGCTCCCCTTACTCCCACCCCCCCACTCTCACTCTAAACCTCTCATTTTTGCTCTCATTGCTCTCATTGCTCTCATTTTGTTCCTCATTTACTTAAGTATTTCATTAGTTCATTTAGTTCATTTATTTAACTTTTGTTTCATTGATTAGTTAGTTAAGTAGTTTCTTCTTTTTAATACTTATTTGCTTACTTAAATAGTTAGTTAGCTAGAAGATTAGTTAGATATTTAGTTTAGTAGTTACTTAATACATCATTAGTTGGAAGGTATAGTTAATTACTTACTTGATCATATAAATAGTTGAGCATTATTTTTACATAATTAAAAGTATACTTACATTAGTAGTCACTAATTAACGTCATTAACTTTTTAAATAATTAATTACTTACTTAAATAATTATTTAATTACAAAAATGTCTTCTCCAAGCCAAACAACCCAAACTACCGGTGCCTCCGACTATGTGTATGATTCATCCCAATGCTCTTGGTTCCCTACATACGATCAAGAGTATTGTGGAATGAATTATGTGGAGTCATCGGATACTTCGATCCAAACGACCTATAGTTATGGTGACTCGTTTGGATCAAGTCTTAGGATAGTTTCCCGAGGGACTGACGAATATGATCATCATGTGTACATGTATCAAGCTTTGTACTCAACCCAAATGACATGGGGAAGGTACATCAACTACCTACAAAGTGTAGAACACATCACGTTGGAATAAAATTGATGCATTATTTATTTAAATCATGTCATTTAATTTATCCAATTTTTTTGTATTTTTTCAGATTTTATTTTGTATTTTTCTTATTTTTTGGATTTTTCAAAAAAAAAAATTTAAAAAAAGGGGTCGCGACCCAGTCACGACCGGGTCGGCCTGGGGGTCCCGCGACCCCTCCCTCCTTGGACTCACCGATGTCATCACAAGTACTACTTCATCTCAGACTGTCAACTCATCAATCGGAGTAGGGACTAGACAACTTACAACTAAGGTTGTAAATGGGTCGGATTCGGTAACGAAATCATCAGAATCTAATTCTAGTTCCAATAAAGGTTAAGGAGTTCTAATTCCAATAATTTCATAATCACTAAGTTCCAATTTCGATCCAATTTCGATTTCGTTATCGAAATAGGAACTGAATCCGATAATTTTTGAAATAAATATTAAATATTATTTTTTGTTCAAAATTATGCTAATAACTTACATATAATTACAAAAATTTGATGTAATATTTTTAAAACCTTATTTATATCATTTTATTAATTTATATATATATACATATCATATTTTATGATTTATTTAATTATATTTTAATTAAGTTTACATATATATACTTATTTTTTATCAAAATCGGATAAACGAAAATGGAATGAATTGATTCCGATTTCGATAGCTTATACGATACGAAAACAAAATCCAAACTCATTAATTTTTATCAAAATTGAAATTGTGTAGACCGTAATATGTTCGATGAAAGAGGAACAAGATGTTCACAACAAGGATCGCGGGATCAGGATCGGATCCTGGATCGGTGGGGTCCGATCCGATTCGGATCGGATCGGATCGGTCCGATCCAGGGTGATTCTCTTGGAGCCAGAATCGGTCAAGATCGGTTTTTTTTTGGCTCTGTGAAAAAATCTGTAAAAATCGCCAAAAAATCATTAAAAATACATAAAACTCAGAAAAAATGTAAAAAAAATATAGGAAACACTCATTCATATAACAAATTAACAATCAATCATATAGAACACATATCATATCCAATCACACAATAGAACACATCATACATCAAATAAGATACATTTTTATCAAACAAACAATCATATCCAATCACACAATAGTACAACACATATTCTTCTTACCACTCATATTACATTGCGTGAAATAAATAAACAAATACATTATACATATGTCATCACCACCAACTATGATATTGTCCGGAGTAGGATGGATCTGGATCTCTATCCTGGTCATTCTGATCGTCTTGAAATCTCCATTGATTAGGGTCAGTCATAATTGGCCTGTATCCATAAGAAAATAAAGACTGGGCCATGTCGGTAAACTCATAAACTCCCTGATCAGTCGGAGGTGGAGCTAGAAAAAATGGTGGATAGCCAGGCTCACTGTCTGAGGCGAGTATGGATAGGAAGATGCAAACTCGTCGAAAACATTCATCCTCGTCCAGCGTCCGCTGCCCTGCCACTCGAACATGAGTGTCTTTTATCACTCAAATCATCTGGACCTGCTCCACTCGTGCGTGCACTACTAGTAGAGCCACCCTCACCTGCACCTGAGGCGCCGCCTCCACCTATGCTGCCGCCACCCCCACCTCCACCTCCACCCCCTGTACGCTGTTGTTGTGTGGGTGGGACAAATTCTTCTTCATCCTCATCTGATGAAGGTGGCTGAGTGGTCTCGGTGTCAAGGAGATGATGTCGCCGTTTGATACTTATCTTCTTGCAGACTTTCTTTAAAGCCCTGAATAATCCACCATTCTTCTTGGTGGTGGTGGTGGTAGATGGACCCGCAACTGGAATCCGAGCTGGAGCTGTAGCGGCCGGGGGGGAGCTGGATGTCTCTCTGGAGAAGCTGTAGTCCGGGGTGGATCAGGAAGTGGAGCTGTGCACGGAACTTGACTTTCTTGAGCTTCCTGCATGTCTTCATCCTCACCAAGGGCGCTGTCAAGCTCTCCTTCGGCCCATGATCTGTCGTTCGGGTCAAACTCTGACTCTCCCTCAGCATCCTTGTCTTCCACCCATGCTGCAAGTGGATATTTTTCTTGGAATAGATATTCCAAGTCCACATCCGCCTGGGACAAGCCCTGAGTAGCTTGGGCTTGTGCTCTTTCTTGGTACAATCCACCTGTAAACTGTGCAAATCTTTGCTCTGATGTCTTCTGCCTATCTTTGATATTCTTGATCCTCAGCCTCATATTATAATGGCAGTAGACAAGCTTCTCCAATCTTTCTGTCTTCAACCTATTTCTCCTCTTCGTGTGAATAAGGTTGAAGGTGCTCCAATTTCTCTCGCCTTTGGGATGACGAAGTGCTCGACTTAGCACCCGAATTGCAACGGAAGCGAGTGGAGTCCATCCAGATCTGTTGGTCACCATAATCCAGCACTCAGCTATAAGCATAAACAAGACAATTACAAGCATCAGTAACCTTATGTAAAAAAATCAAGTAACCAAAGAGTCATCGATTCGGGTAAGCGTATTACTAGGGGGACCCTATCATGTGAGTACTGCAAATCTGGATCCCCGTACACCCCAATCTTGTGCCTGTATAAAGTCATCTAAAAATCCAAAATAAATCAGTTATCTTCTCTTCTTGAGATAAAGTTTTAAGTTTAATTGATATGAAACGTATTACTTACTTCAACCTCAGCGCAGGTTCTGTCTTCTTGGGTCTTACATAGCCGTTTAATTACAGATAGTGTGTCTGATAATACTTCACCATCATTACATACTTGGCCACCATACTGTATCATTGGGTTCAAGAAGTACCCTGTAACGACATTAATACTCCATTAGTATAAAGACAGTGGGGGTAATACACAAAATATAACTTGTAATACAATTATATTACACTACTAAAGTATACCTGCAGCATGAATGTCGTGGTGTAGGGTTTTGTCCCATCTGTTGTCAATCACCTTCCACCACTTTTTGTAACCCTTGGGATGCTTCTCTTTAATTTTCAACTTAGCTTTATCCATAGCATCATACAGGTACCCCATCTGATTTTTGTCATTTGAATCCACCAACCTAAGTACCTGCACCAAAGGCTCTATGACAGACAAGTAGTACTGCACCTTCTCCCACCACCTGTTATCTTCTATCAGCTGCTCCATCTTTAGCAGTATCTCATACTGATCCAAGGAGCTCCTGTATGTATCCATGTACTCCTGATAAGCAGTGGAGAGGATGAACATTTAAACTAGCCTTGTACTGTATAGGCTTTCTAATGCAAAAAAATGGGTGGCAAATCTGGTGGGCCCCGGTCTGATCACATCATGACCTTCGGTGTGCTGCCTCATGGTATGTAAAAGTCGTGGATGGCTATAGATAAATGAGGTGATTAGCTGTCCTTGGGTGACCAAGGACTTGACATTAGCATCTCTACTAATATCTTCTAACATCGAGTCGATAGAATGTGCCGCGCGGGGCACCCAAAACAAGTGAGGTCGAGCCTCCGCTGAGCTTCTTTCCTGCAGCCTTATATGAGGCCTCATTGTCTGTGACAAACTGCACAATGTTGGCCTCCCCTATCTCATCCACCACAGTGTTCATCAAGCCAAATAGGTAATCTGCATTTTTCACCTGACCTGAAGCATCAACCGACTTCAGGAATACGGTACCCTCAGAACAATACACAAGGAAGTTTATAAGTGACCTCCTTGTGATTCCAGTCCACTCATCGCACATTACAGTGCACCCCTCTCCTTCCAGATGGTTTTGAATCCATCTATTCATGAGGTCAACTCATCGACCTCCTCATCCCGGCCCAGCCTCACCAATCGCATCAACCATAGTCTGGAAATATGGACTCGTGGCTGCATGTCCCGGGACACCTACAAATTCAAAAACAAGATAAGGGAGAAGAGAGGGTTGTTAATAATAACTAACCTAACAAGAAATTCATATCAACAAGAAAATGTTAACCACAACTTCAACAAATCTTTACCTGCATGTAGAAAGAACTTGACCGTATGCTTTAGGGCTTTCTTTGTTGCCCCAGTCGAGACCTTCACCCCTTTAAATGCTTGTTTTATACCCCTTTGACCTCTGCCACTCTCCCTATACATGGCAGTGTCTCCCGTCGGCATCGGTCGAACAGAATGTGTCCTCCGGATTTCAGGCTCTCGAACAGGGCGTGTGCCCGCCCCCACATCAGATCGTCTGGCAGCCGAACCTCCTGCTCCTCGTCTTCGTTCCTCATCCTCACGGGCCTGAGCCCTACTCTCATGTACGGCTCTCCTGACCTGAGCCTCTTCCTCATCTGATGAAGATGAAGAATCAACTTGGACCCTTTCATGTGCTGGCCCTTTCCCTTTCTTGCTCTTTCCGGCCATAAGATCGGCGTCTCTCCGACCTAGCAACTCGTCATGTAGGTCTTGTCTCTGACCAATTCTCGCCTCCCTCTGTGATGCCCTTCCAGTTAAATAACCCCTCATCTCCTCCCTCAGCTCAGCCGGTACTTTATCACACTTCTTTACATTGCCACCCGTCCCGGCTACATGTTGCTTTAGCCGATACACACCTCCATTCATATCTTTTTGGCACCACTTGCATCTAACTCTCTTCTCTGAATCAAGGAGATGGCCATGTTGCCATCCAATGTCACGAAATTCCGCGGGACCGGTGCCATGCTCCTCATCCGACATCTTATCTACAACACATAAAACCATACACAATATTAGGCCAATTAAATCCACCCCCATTGGGGGGCGAAATAATCCCCCCCCAATGGGGGGATTTCATACCAGCCCCCCCACCTAGGGGTACTTTATCATCTCCTCCCTCATCTCAGCCGGTACTTTATCACACTTCTTTACATTGCCACCCGTCCCGGCTATATGTTGCTTTAGCCGATACACACCTCCATTCATATCTTTTTGGCACCACTTGCATCTAACTCTCTTCTTCTCTAAATCAAGGAGATGGCCATGTTGCCATCCAATGTCACGAAATTCCGCGGGATCGGTGCCATGCTCCTCATCCGACATATTATCTACAACACATAAAACCATACACAATATTAGGCCAATTAAATCCACCCCCATTGGGGGTGAAATAATCCCCCCCAATGGGGGGATTTCATACCAGCCCCCCCCCCACCTAGGGGGGGACTGTCAAAACAGTCACCCCTTCGGGGGTGACTGTTCAACACCCCCGAAGGGGTGATTAGCACCCCTTCGGGGGTGCAATTCCACCCCCATTGGGGGGTGATATTTCACCCCCCAATGGGGGGATTTCATACCAGCCCCCCCCCCCCACCTGGGGGAGGGGGGCTGTCAACGGTCACCCCTTCGGGGGTGACATTCAACACCTCCGAACGGGTGATTAGCACCCCTTCGGGGGTGCAATTCCACCCCGTTAGGGGGTGAAATAATCCCCCCAATGGGGGGATTTCATACCAACCCCCCACCTGGGGGGGGGGGGGCTGTCAAAATAAATCACCCCTTCGGGGGTTGTTCAACACCCGAAGGGGTGATTAGCACCCCTTCGGGGGTGCAATTCCACCCCCATTGAGGGGTGAAATAATCCCCCCCCCCCAATGGGGGGATTTCATACCAACCCCCCCTAGGGGGGACTGTCAAAACATTCACCCCTTCGGGGGTGCAATTCCACCCCCAATGGGGGATCCCAAACCTGCAGCCAGCCAAGGCCGGGGGGGGATCGAAGGTCCACCCCCTACAAACCTTGTGTAGGGTGGATCGGCCCTCCAACAGCTGGATCGCCGGTGAAGTATGCCCTAGATCTCCAAGGAGGCTTGGGGGGAAGGAGAGGAAGCAGAAGGAGGGCCGCTGGGGGGAGAATCGGTCCGGATCGACCCCAAATTGGGGGTGATCGGGCCTTAAAATAGGTCCGGATTGATCCCGGAATCGGTTCGATTCCGGGTCTTCCGATTTTCCGGAGAATCGGTCTGGATCGACCGATTTCATGATCGATCCGGGTGGATCGATCCGGGATCGACCGATCCGACCGATTCCAGCCGATCCAGCCGGGACTCCTGGCTGGATCGCTAATTCAGGCTGGAATTGGATCGGTGGGTACCGATCCAATCCAAGAATCGGCCGATCCCGATCCGGATCAGCCGATTCTGCAATCCATGGTTCACAGCCTCCAAAACTGTAAGAAGTCCTTCAAGCATGTACATCAATCACAAAAAATCGAGTGAATACCATCAGATCCAGGCACAAGAGAGTGAAACAGATTGATAACAGGCAGATCTAAGCTCTGGGACAGCAAAACCGAGTGAAGACCTTTCAAACACCTTCATAAACAGCAACTCCATCGATAAACTAACAAACCAAGTGGACATGTAGCAAATCTAAAGGAGAAACTAGTAGAACGGCTGGGGAAAACAACAGATCCAATGGAAAAAATCACAACTCCTCTTAGAAACTAACAGAATAGGGTGATATCAGCAGATCTGATGGGAAAACCAACAGATCAATTGAGGCAAAAGGTAGATCTAACAGAGGAACAATAGCTGAAGAAGTGAGAACATCATATGGAGGTTTTGACTCTCGGAACCTTCACTGGAGAATGCTCCGATGGATACACCGATGAAGAGGAAACAGACGAGGAGAGGATAGAGAAAACTTTTTCTTCAGGAGCTAGGGTAGCAGAGCACTGCACGGGGAAGATCGGAGAGAAGGAAGACCGACTAGGGTTATCGCCATCGCCACCCGTAACGCTAACGTTAGAGAGAGTCAATTGGAATTAATCGTCGATAAGGACAATCGCGGTTTAATCACCCAAAACCCAAATCACATTGAAAACTAGGAAATCAACAAAGATATGCAGTAGTCGGGACGGTGCTATTCATAGGCTCAAGCCCAAACAACGGTCCAACAACATGATATTAAAAGAGAAAAACAAATTAACATGTAATTGAAATTATATAAAAAAAACAAAAAATGACTCTAATGACCAAATTTTAACTATTTAGCTACTAAAATTCAGCCAAATGCATAAAATGTTCCTTAAAATTAAATTGCTCTAAAGGAACTGCTAAAACTCAGTCATTGAACCAAATTGATCCCAATCGACACGGTCAATGTCTGTACATCTTCTGAAAATATTCAAATTTGTCATGTGATCTAGTGTCCGCACCACATATCTTGCCCACAACAATTAAAAATAGAAGTGTCATCTATGAAGTGGAAATAATAACCCGAAGATCAAATTTTTTTTGGAAGATGCCAAGCCACAATTCAAGCTGTTTAAATCTAAATTCCATGTTAAGCACAACTCAACTAGAGTCGTGTACAAGTTACGGGTCAACTTGCTATCACATTTTACTTAGATCTTTCATGATAACAAGCTATTCGTCGCAAAAGCAGAAGTGAAGACCAGAGGTGGCAAACAAGTAAACACCTTCTACTTCCTTGATGATGAGAGGAACCCACTCGAACCCAAAACCAATGTCGTTGTTTGTGGAAGCGATGAGCCCCACATTGTTACAATGTCAAGGGTAACACGAAACAACTCAAGGCTTTACAAGAACCCCAACATGATATACTTTCTGAGGTCTCTTCAAATCAAGATCTTTGTGCAACTTTGGATTGCTTAGATCCTTATTCTTAGATCACCATTACTTGCTCTTGTAACCCATCATTTAAATGGGGAGAGAAAGAGAGAGAGAGAGAGAGAGAGAGAGAGAGAGAGAGAGAGAGAGAGAGAGAGTATTTCAAGTAATGATTAAGTACCGTTATATAAAGTTCTTGATAGATTGGATACGAGTTTTGTTAAGGACTGGAATTGTTTGTTTTACTTGTACAAAAATTACTTATATTTTTGAGGGCGACCAGGTTGATGGTTTTTGATTAGTTCATAACATTTCCTTTTATATTATTTATTCTAGATAGTTTTATTTTTTTTAACATATATCTTATGCATTTCATATTGGTAGAATGATGATTTCAATATCTAATGTATTCTTGATATGTTTGATGGAGGATATAGTATATTAAACTACTTGTACATTTTGGTCTTTTTGTAAGATTCACGGTTTTGGGTCATCTTAAAAAATAAAAGAAAATAAAAATATAAACAGTGTCCTTCATTATTCCCAGGTTAAGAAAATACCATGTTAAGCAAAGATTTCCCTGATCTTTCGAATAGGGGTTGCAGAACACTGGTACGCCAAACAAAATCTTAAATCAGACGGATACGCATAACACCATACATCAAATTTGGTAAAAGTTTATAAGACACCACTTTCTAAAAACCATGCAACATCAAGATATGTATAACAATTTTGATAGGTGAATCAATATTAAAAGTAATCCCTCAGATCTCAGCAGCTCACCGAGTCTTATCTTGGGATCTCTCTCACTAAGATTGATGCAAAACCTTCAAACTTACTGCTTAAGAATAAGTTCAAGGTGAGGGTACTTTGGTGATAAGTTGATAATCATTAGCAATCAGCACTTAAAGAATACGTGGAACAAAATAAAATTTGGCAGTATATAAGGAAAAGGGAAAAGTCCAAAAAGCAGCCATGGAAAGATGAAAGATTTTAAAGTAAATAGGAAAATATCTTACCATGATCCAGCAGTGTCATGATCCAAGAGGAACTCTGTTGCAACCATGCAAGGCAAAAAATTGTAAATAAAAAAAGAAAGGAATTAGGAAAATACTTTTGTAGACATTTCAGGAGAAAACTCTTTGCCTCTGGGGATAAATGCTCTGGTTTGGGCGGATGTGACTTTGTTGTCCCAATATGGTACAGAACTGCGACATAGCATGTCAATGAATGAACAAGCCCCAAGTGGCTGTTTTAATCAACAATATATCATGGAAATAATAGAAGATAAGGCTATGCTGATTTTAATTGTTAGTCAAAGGCTAAGAGAAAAAAAATCAATGTGCAAATTAATGGAGACCAAGGAGTCACCTACCTGTAGAATAAATTCAAGAACAGAGAAAAAGGAAATAAGCAGAAGAGCCTTAGAAATTACCTCCTGGTATTTTTGGAGATCGCCCTGTTATAGTGGCAAATAACTTAGACGAGTTATTCACATTGATTATCCTGCTTGACTATACCTGGTAAGGTAAAAAAATTTTCCAGTCATTTTATTAAGGAAACAAAGAATTAAGGCTATCCCTGAAAACGATCTAGGCCATTACAGCTTCTCCATGCTGAGAAGGACCCCCAATTTCTGCTGGAATTGAGCCATTCAACACGTTGAATGGAAGAAACAAGGACACTCAGGTCAGATAGTAGTCAAAGCTAATTATAGGTATGAGAAGAAAATTGTTCTTATGATTGAAGATCTAGAAAAAGCAAAAAGCAAAAAAATATGATAATGAACTGGTAAAACTAAATAAATGCAACAATTTAACCAAAAATTCCAAAATACAACAAATCTGTAAAAAAACATGAAAATTTCAGTCAATTAGAACTATAAAATTGGTTAAATAAAATGTGAACATAACAGAACAGAAGAAATTTAAATTAAACAAATCCTACATAAAGACAAATGTAAATACAACGCTGAAACCTGATAATAAAACATAAACTTTAGACAAATTAACATTAAAAAAAGATCATAAATTCCAAAGTAAAATATTCGAAAATACTAAATGTCAAACAAGAAAAAACAGAAATAATAAAATATAAATAAATTGATAAAATTGGGAAATGTAAATTCATAAAAATTCATATTAAGAAATAAAATGTAAATTACAAATAAAATATTAAGGTTATTTAAATGAATGGCAAGGTCATAAAATATATAGTGGCTAACTAAGGAATCATATAGTAAATGTATTAACACCATAACCAACTAGTTATAGAACGTGCATATAAATATAACAAAAAAATAATTTATAAATAATTATAAATATGTAATATATATTAAATAATTTATAAGTTAATAAATAATAACTCACAAATAAAATTAGAAATGCAAGACTGACATTAGCTTACAAATTAAAACAAATAAAATAAGAAAGTAAAAAATAAGTATTAAGAAGTTGAAGGCATTTTTATCAAAAAGTTGCTTTTGTGGAACACAGGTATTTTTTATCATTGTCACAATGGTTACCTATTGGCTGAAAATCATCGCAAGTGGTCCCGTGTTCGAACCTGGCACCATCCTCACGGAGGGAGGAAAGGGACCTCCTCGCCTAAGGCTGATGTCCACTGGCCATGAGGCGGGGACAATAACAGCACTACTAACATTAGTAGCAAGACATTCATTCTAGTATTTTTCATATTTCATGAGAATCCATAAATCATGCAGGAAAAGAGATGAAGATGCTATCTTCCAACCAAACCAACCACATTTATATTATAATAATGTTGTACAAACACAAAGATGGATAATATTTGACTAACCAAATAACATTTCACCTACATATGTTTTACAAAAGTATATTTCTATCTCCAATGATCTTCAAAGATCTAAGGAGAAATTAAATCAGCCCACGAAAACACATTCTTTTAGCAAATATGAAGCCAGTGAAGCACATTTAAATTTTAGGTGCGTACATTAAGTTGTAACAACCTCTTTCAAAGATGGAAACCCAAAGTTGGCCAAAGACGTTGGCACATTTGATATTGGCAGAGTGCCCTGTCACATAACATGAAATGAATGTATTGTTTTGCCATACTCCATGCCAAAACAGAAGATGCAGAGGGTATTGGAAGCTGCAGAGATGATGACACAAAGGGAACAATAGTGTGAAGAATGCACTGAAGTTGAAATGATAGATGATAGAAGAAAGCAATCACAATTTTCTATTGACCTACACCAACTGCCATCGAAGTCCTCTTAGGGCTATCTTCGTTTAGAAATGAAATGCAAATCGGGTCATGGTTGTCATAACGGATAGAACTGGCACCTCTTCAGCGAGAGGATAAGAATATAAAGCGGATAACCAAGATGGCCTTCCTCCGACCAAAACTGCCATATGTAAGATGATAGAAACTGATTTTGGCCACCAGCTAGTAGTAGATTTTTACTCCTAATTTATTTCAGAAGTGTAATAATATTTCTTGCTTTGATTATAATGTTATTTGACAGTAGTTTAAATAAATTAAAATCGTTTAAAACATTATAAATTAAGATTAGGGAAACATTCATCATTAGTAAACAAAAATAGAATATTTGTATACATACAATCCATTTATAACAATAATAAACCAAAAATATAAAAAGTTAGCTTAAATATTGGTCAAATAATAATGCAGACTCTCATTTAAATATGGATGATATGACATGACTAAAATCTTAGTCCATGAGTATCACACTTGAAAGGGGAAAAAATTTACATTGCAAGGCTGGCCTAACAAAGGCATTTGATAAATAGGGTTGATTATATATCATGGAAGCAGAGCCATAAATCTTACAAATTTGATAAAAAAGAAGTTTGATAGTTTAACTGGACAAAAGAGGCTAAGGGAATTGATTGATTGCAGTTCCATGCGAGAGTATGTTTCAAATAAGTTGGCAGTAGTTTGGAATTGGCCACATTCTTCTGAGATATATAGATGGTGACAAGATAGAGCAAATTAGCTTCCTGTGTATTGGGTAAAATAAGTGCCCTTGTTTCTTTCATACTCTGGTGCCATTCAATGAATGAGGTAGAGATGAATGCCAAATATGGGTGGGTAAATAATTCCAAGGAAACTAATGTTTGAGGATGTCCTTAAAACAAACGGCCCCATTTTGATATTCTTTAACCCAAAACAAGTTCCTTTTAATGTTCTTCCAGTTGTCAGCAAATGATAAGAACTC
>CM069934.1:18109749-18126725 GCA_036172225.1 Cryptocoryne crispatula var. balansae
GTCGAAGCCAAGCGCATCGGCATATGGGAACAAGGGGCTACGGCGGAAGAGCCGCGACCGGTGGCCACCTCACCGCCGGATCGAACTTAAAGTGAAGATCGGCCAGCAAGTAAAAGCGCACCGCCGAAGGGAGGACGGCCCACGCAAGCCGCGGATGTCCGCAAGACAAGAAGCCCGTAACCGAAGGCCCCAACCGCGCACCGCTCCGTATGCCGCGGATGCACGAGAGTTGATCAACCTCCAGAAACCATCCTCCGCAGAAACAAGAACACCGCGGCAAGGCAAGCCGCGAAACCCTTTGCACCGCGTAATCCGGTCCTCGTCCCGTACCAGAGCCGTCATAAGAGAGATTGTCCAAGCCACCAACTTGGGAACACCGATTCGCTTGCCGGCCAACAAGGTGCTGATCCGCCGAGCCTCGACAAAATCCCGCAAGAATTCCAAGCAAGAGAGGGGTCCCGAAGGGATGAACATACCTTCGCTTTCTCCCTTCTTAGTCCGAGGGAGGCCGAGAAGGAGCTCGCTTCTTCAAGAAGAACCGTACACTCAAAGCCGCCGAACACGAACGTGCGAGTGTCGGGTGCCACAACTCAACAAGAGCTCCCATCAAACCGAAGTCAAGGGAGTAGCCTGAATATTGCTTGGCATGGATCAAGAGCCCGGTTAAGCCCCAATCTCGAAGAATCGCTCTGACCGACAAGCCGAGGACGTCAAGCAAGCCGGAAAGCCAGGGAGGAGAGCAATACCAGTGAGGACCAGGGAAGTTTGGGTAATCCTACACCCAAACAGAAGGTAAGAGAAAATTTTTTAAGAAGAAGAGAGTGGTTAAAAGCTAAAATTGGCAGCGAACTTACCAAGTCGGCGCCGATTCTGGCCTTCAGATGACCCGGGACGCTTGAAATACCTCGAACCGAGCCAACACGCTGCTTTTTCAAAGGAGGAGCCATTCTGGGTTTTGGTAGGACGATTTGGTCGTCCTAAGAGGTGTTTATATAGGGGAAATCGGTCCCGATTTGAACTGGATTCGGATCCAGTCAAAACAGGAAACTGGGATCGAACGCGCCCCCAAAGTGCGGGTGCGCAGGCTGCGCCCCCCAACCCAGGGCGCGCAGGCCGCGCCCCGGGTTAGGGGGCGCGTTCGGTCAAATTCTTCCAAAATTTCTCAAAATTTCAGAAAAATTCAGAAAAATTCAGAAAAAATTTCAGAAAAATTTTTTAAAATCAAATACATTTATGCTTGATTTTTATTAATGTCGAGTGAACATCATGGTTCATTCGAAACTAACATTTTGATGAAAGACAGAATTACTCGCGGAAACAAGAATCAACATGGGAAACCCCCATAACTTGCCAACTAGCATATATGTCGCTAGTCGTGTATTATTATCTTATGCATTATTTGTTGAAGACCTTGAGTATGGAGAAGACTTGACCCGAGATCCCCTTCATCAAAATCTACGACGGTCGGGTCATCTCTAATGCTCACGGATAAGCCAAATTTGTGCTGTGAGGGACGATAGTTCCCGAATGGGTATCTTGACCTCATAGACAATCTATATCTTCAACTATTTGTTACACAAGTTTTGTTTTGTTTTCTTGAGCCCAACATGCATCATGTAGCATTAATTGCATTACATTTTGTTTTATCATTAAATACGCATTTCCTAAAACTTCACCTTCTCACTCTCTCGATCATTCTAAATCCCACCGTGTTTTCTAATCCCACCGTGTTTTCTAATCCCATCGTGTTCTCTAATCCCACCATGATCTCTAGTCCCACCAACCTCTCTAATATCCCACCGTGTCTATTAATCCCACCGTGTTCGGTAATCACTTTGTGCCCTTAAATCTTTCATTTCTTTTCACCATGGTGGCCATTGCAACTTCTTTGCTATTCATCCCACCATGGCAGCTAATTCATCCCGCCAAGGGCCTTCTATTTTATCAGAACTTGCACCGTCAATATCTTCACGGTCTATGCTTAAACATTTGCCTTTCAGAATCTGAGATCATTCCATTCCGAATTGAATCTTGTCTCTTGGAAGACTTAAATGAATCTGAGAGCCTGAATGTGCTCGATTGGTATTCTTTTACTTTTTCAAAACAAATCTCTTTTTAAATTTTAGCCCATCACAGTACAGGAACACCGCAAAGATCGGGTTACCGGCTGATGATGAACCTACGAACCCATGTTTCGGGGACTCCCCACCGCGTTGGGGGTTGGCTATTCTTCTCTCGTGCCAATGGCACATCTCTTACCAATCGAACATAGGAAGACTTGATGAAACATGGCGGTTAACCAGAAGACTTGAGGAGATTCGTCTTGCCGAATCCGGTCGTTAAGCGTGTCTATATCTACACCTTGATGCCACCTTTTCAATCCATCACCATTTCGCTCCACTACATTCTACTATGATCCATCTCGCTTCGCTATGCTTTCTCTACGTTTCACTCCGCTCCGCTACATGCCATTCCCTTGCAAAGCCGACATCAAGGCGAGGCAAGTTGTAGACACGCCAAATTGGCTTGATTCGGAGCCCTAGACTCTTATTCCATAGGCGATATCCTTTATTTGACCGTTATCTGATCCGGATTACCTCATGGAGATGAGCTAAGGACATGGGTGGAGCCCCTCGCAAGTTGAGAATGGACCAATGATTTCCGGAATAATGCCGTAACCTTCAAGCGAGAGCCGCATGTGAATTGTAATAAAACAAAGCCCGCTCGATGACCGACCTTGAATGGTCCATAATTGAAGGTCTCGGGAGTCTCGCATGTGTTCCGTAACATTAAGGGTTTCCAAGAAGTCATTTCGGTAGGCGTCGGTCAATGACGGCTTTCGTTACGCCTTTTTCGATCTGTGCTGACACGGCTACCCCGGACCACATGTTAGGCCTTTCCGGTCATCACCGGGTCTTTTCAGGTCATCCGGGTCGATTCTAGCCATATATTTTATCAACCGGGGCTATACTTCCATTTCGGTCAATTTTAGGGTTTCGCGGCTTTTACGGCTTTCGATTCACGTTTACCGGGTTAATCTCGCATTTTTCGATGACTTCGGATTGTCCGATCGTACCGGACTTGTTTGGTCATCATTTTAAGTCATCCAGAGTTGACCCGAGATTTCTCGATCGGAACCGTGCTCTTTCGGATCTTCGCCCCGGTTTCGGCTTTCCACGAGACGGTAAACCGGTAGAAACCCCCATGCGCACATCTCGGGAGGCATGCCGGCTGGTTTACCGACTTGAGGAGGTGCGGTTGAAGGCCCTCTTTCCAACGCGACAAACGGGAGCCGAATCGGACATCCCGGTTTGCAAGATACGGCTCGCGGAACACGCGCGTAGGAGAGAGTGTACCGCGCCCCCACTCCGCTTGAAAGGAGAGGGCGCGCCCGCGCGCCCTCAACCCGGGGCGCGCCTCGCGCGCCCCGGTTACTTTGAAAGGCAGGGGCGCGGTCAGTTACTTTAAATCGCAAATTACCCCGATTAGCACCTTCTAAACCGGGTTTTTGGATGGTTTCCGCGGAGGATTTTTGATTATTTGTACCGCGCCCCCGGTTCGGGGGCGCGTTACGTATGTCTAGTCGGTTTTTAGCAATTTCCGGAAGTTTTCGTCGATTTTTAGCGGAGACGCGTAACGCGCCCCCGCCCCCTTTGAAACAGGGGGCGCGCGCAGACCGCGCCCCCGAACCGGGGCGCGCGCCCTCGCGCGCCCTTCGTTTGAGGGCGCGCCCGCGCGCCCTCGTCCCCTTTGAACCTCGGGGGCGCGGTCGGTCCAGTTTCTAAATTTTGCACCGGCTTCCTTCCCCTATAAATTGAGGGCCATTCTCAACGACCCAAGGTTAATCCCCGGTGCCTAGCTCGTCCAGAGGTCATCCAAGCTCTTCTCCAAAGTCTTCCCGACGTCCAAAGGCGATCCGAAGTCAAGAAATCGATCCCGAGGTGAAGGAGAAGGCTCGATCCGGGTGTTCTTCATCAACCATCTTCATCGACTTCTGCAGAAAATCGTGAGCTTCTTCTGCAAAAGTCTTCAACATACAAATTATTCCTATCTTCGTCCTCTTTCATCTCCAACTGACGGCACTCAATTCCGACTTGCCGTTTGTTCGTGGCGGTTGCTACACTGAGGGCGCGCATCCAGGTTCTGTTTTCTATATCCGCCCACTTTCAGAATTTTTACTGACTTATACAGGAGGATTTCGGAGAAGTCATCAACATAGGAACTCTTCCGCTCTGAGTTCTCCGTCTACTCCAACAAACGGAACTCGATTCTGACATCGGGGTCGTCCGTAGCATCCTCTGCACCGAAGTCGCACCAGAAGGGTGCAAAGCTACCCGAACCGGCCTTTTCTCAACCAACTCGGCTTCAACTCAAGCCGATCCATTCCATAAGCTTTCTCAACTCATTTAACTCAGTTCATTTACTGTTTTAAAGCATATTTCAGTTTATTTGCATCATTTTTACATAATCAAAAAAATACAAAAAAGGGGTTAAGGCTCACCCCAATCCGGTGAGTTCGATTCCGATTGCTTCTTTCTCATCTTCTCTCTACAGTTACTACACTTCCCATAGTTCTAATTATTTTATTCACTTGGTTTATTTTTCTAGTTGCACACAGGTTGAACAAGCTAGCATTGATTGGAGACTCTTCTTCCTCGGCCGGCCGAAGAAGAAGAAGGTTGAACCCATATCCCGATCTCCCACGCTAAGGTACACGGTCAATTCAACTCAACTTCTTAATTTACATCCCATAAATCGGAGCCCGCGGCTCCTGGCGACCACATTTCTCATGCTTTAATTTCATCTCCTCCTCACTCTCCTCCCACATGACCCAAACCATCTCCGGTGCTCGAGCGACGCCGTGAGATGAAAGTTCGGGGATCAATGTGAGTGTGGGACCGAGGTGAGAACTTTTTACCGCTTTCCGAGTATTTTTCGATTCACTCTCCTTTTTCCCCAATTCCATATTTCACCTTATCTTGAGGTGGCCGATCCGGAACCCATTTTCGGGAGCTCTATGTGCTCGTTGTGGAATAATTCTTCACTTGACTCTTCTTCCGAGAATAACCATGACACGTCGAGATACGGATCATCCTCTAGGCTGTCCACTTTCTTCCTTCTTGCTTGTTCCTTGCGGTTCTTGTTCTTCAATCATCCGTATTGTTTCTCTCTCTTGTCGAAGAACTTGTGCAAACACCGCCGGGAAGTATTTTTTGACCGATCTTTTGGCCATTATCACATGTCCCATCGTACCCTATCCCATTCCTTGACGTTGTCTTCACTAACCTGGACGTGTTCTATGATACCCCGAAGTTCTCTCCCCAGCCCCTCGGCCTTCTTGATTCCCTGCATTTTCCATCACACGCCACCCAAGGGTTTTGGTGTCATCCTTCTTCTTTCTCCAAACTTGCTTGGGCTGCCTTTCCATCCCTCAAGACATCGAGGATTCAGAAGACCGGCTGATTTGGCAAGCCGTTAGGGAGAGTAACCAGGCAATCTACAGCATACTTACCACCTTGATGACTTGTCCTTTGAAGGGAAATTTTAATGCATTGGTGATTAATTGAAGCCACAGCCTTCAATGCCTCAAGGTAAGGCTCTCCCAAGATAGCTTTGTAAGTTGGGTCCATATCTAAGATGTGAAAGTCGGCGGTAACAACCCGAGGTCCGAGTTTGACTTCAAGTGTAACCATGCCATGGGCGGGCCTCTTGGAGTTGTCATATGCCGTTGCTGGTGTTGATTTGTGATGGCCGAATATCCTCTTCCGGGATTCCGCACAACCGTAGCGTCTCTGGTGGCGAGGACATTGATGGATGCACCAAAGATTAACCAGACAAGACTCAACAATCAAGCTACACATCGACAAAGTGATACAAAGTGCATATTTTCTTGCTTCGGAACGGTCAACTCCTCTTTGGTGAAAGTGAGTAAGGTGGTGTCTTGACTTTGTGGGTCAAGACCGGGATGCAATCTTCTGGCGGGGGAGGGTTTCATTGACCATTACTCTTTGTAAATATTGGCCGAAGGTCTTCTTGACGAGCTTTCAATCTTTTGATCAGCTCTAGAATGGAAATCCGTGCAGGGGTTTTGTCATGGTGCTTCAAAGAACACATAAGATGTCCCCGGCATCGGTTCTTCTCGGGTGCTCTTTCTTCTTCTTCTCGTGATCGTCCCGGTTGACCGGTCTAGGGGAAAATTCTTTGAAACATGCACCCGCTTCTAAGCTAACGATGGCGAGCCGGGGGGCTATGGTTGGTGTAGCGGAGGTAGACGGAGGGTTAGGTCGGATGATGGGAGGCCTAGGTAGGGGTGTAGTGATGATAGTTCGGGTTGTAGGGATGCTGCAGGTTGTGGTGGCATGGTTGTATGAGGTGGTACGATGATGGGTCCCAATGGTGACGTTATTTGTCAGGCTCGACCGGGCGGATCGAAGGTCCCACCCTGCTGGAGTTGTACGGTTGGTGGCGTTATGGCTGGCTTTATAGCGTGCGGATAATTGGTGGTTGGCTTCTTCGGTGGGGATAGCTCGTGGTATGGAGTGAACGGTTCGGTTAACGTGGCTTGGAGGGTTAATGTTCACACATGAAGTCGGTCCCTCGATTTGCCAATTTTCGCCCTCTATCACGTGGTTCATCGGTGGAGGTTAGAATAGGATTAACCCTCCGGCTCAGGCGTCGTCGCGGGTGCATGCACGGGTAGTGGGTTATGAATAATGCCTGGTGCCGACCTTGTTGTTGGGCTTCGATCGGTGCTCGTTGTCGGCCGAGGTCGGTTCTTTATCGCCTTGACGTACTCGCCCATTTGACCCCAGTCAATACTTCCTCGTTCGTGGAGGTCATGGATATAATCTTTAAATTGAAAGCAATTCTCCACCCGTATGCCCCGGGTATCCGTGGTACAAGCAATATTCGTCCGTGTTGGCATTTTGCTGCTTACCTGCCTTTTTCTCTTGGCAAACGAAATCTGCTCACGCTACAAGAGCGTTCAAAAATGTCCGTGAGAGAGCACGGTAATGGCAAGGTAATGGTTTCTTCTTAGGCCCCGCTTCTTTCGTGGCACGTAGGTGGCGGGGGAGGTGTTTGGTTATGTGTGGTTGGCTGGCGCGGTGGCCGAGGTGTTGCTCGTACGGTCAATTGCTTCCGGTTGGCCGGGGGACCTGCGGTGTCCAGATTGGTTGTTAGGGGATACCGGTTTGGTGTTTGGTGGCGGAAAGGTCGGCCGAATCTGGCGGCCGAGGTGCCACTACGGTTTGGCACGGGTTCCCGATACTTGGGGTTTCGCATCATTGTCAGCAAAGGCTGGGCGGGTTCCCTGGTGATATCGACATGTTCATTGGTTACCACGCCTTCGGGCCACGGGCCCGGAAGTGGTGGTGGTCGTCTTTTTGGTGATTCGGGGCCTAGGATCTAAGAGGTTCAGCGACGGGAGAGTCTCGCAGTTGGGTTTGGATGTGTACCGTGCTCTCTCACAAGCAGTTCGCTCATCGTGGACAGTGATGTAATGCCAATACATTTTTCATAGCCGGAATGGCGTTGGCGATGATCATCCTGACTTGTTCGACGATTCCGACAGCATTTGTCGTCCTTTTCTCGCCATTGCCGTCCATCTATCAAAGATATCTTATAAAATTTTCATCATTTCTTATCTTTTTTTCTGCCACAAGATCTGCGATCGAATAGGTAGGACCGACTCGATCTTGGTATCTTTGCAAAAACTTTGCTTTGACTTCTGCATCGAAGTTGCTAGCTTTCAAAGGGTCAAGTGAATAGAACCATTCCAACGCGGAGCCCTCTAATGATCTCCTCAATAGGTATGCAAAGTGTCTTTCGGATCGTTTCGCTACGTGACAGACTCACAAAGAAAATCTTCGATGTGAATGAAAGGGTTCCCATTTCCATTATACTTCCAAGCGGTAAACGGGCATTTCGTAAGGAGGAAGATGGAACACAGAAGAGAGGGAAGGGATATCTCTGGGAGAGCTCGTGTGTCGATCAATCGCTTAAGCTTCCCCGATATCGTTCATCCATCCCATTGATTTTGTTAAGCACGGTTTGATCAACGGAGGATTCTCGGACAAGAGAGGGGGGAGGACAGACAAGCCGGATTTGCTCGCATGGCCACACGGATATGGCCGGGCGGCCGGGCAAGGAGGGTATATCGTGTGGTGTACTTGAGGACGTGCTTGGATTGAAATGTGTGCGGAAGAACAGACCGGTGGCCTAAGGGGTGTGGTGTTGCTCGGGTCCCATGGTCTGTGATGGCCACCGGATGGGGTGAGTTTGGAATCAAGGGTCCATTGTGAGAATGGCCCCAAGACCGGTGCGCCGGGTTGGTCACGCCTGGTTAACCGGGGGGTAGAAGTGTGGTGGCCACCCTCGGCATGGGTGTAATTGATAGGAGATTTTCCTTTCAGATGGCCTCAATGGCTTGTAGTTGAGTTGGGCTCAAGAGGAGCGACGTTCCTCCCACAAGAGAATCAGGTCGGGGTGAACTGGTTTCGGTGAGCATTTCGGGTTCATTAACGGCACATATGGCATCCGGGTGGAGTGTAGTGATTGGTCATACTCAAATCGCAACGGTTTCCGTATCCTTGGTCCGTCATCCCGACGACTCGCCCCGATCTCAAGTTCATAAATAGAAAGGAAAGGTGACGAAAAACACAAGAATCCTTTTTCAGCTTTAAGATTTTCCTCCTTTTTTCGGTTTTTGATTTTTGTTTGAACAAACAAAGTTATCAAGCAAATTAACCTCAAGCAAAGATTTCTTTTGGGCTTTTTTGTTAAGTGTTTTCAAATTTTGGGTTTTGGTTTTCAATTTTGATTTGCAAACAAGTGATAGCACAGACTTAGAATGATTATCGCAAAGATTTTTTGTGTTTCAACCTTAAATTAGTGGCTTGTTAAGAGAAATAATGTCCACTCAAATAAATGGGTAGGACCCTATGCTCCCACAACGCCGAGCAATCTAAGGTTGTCACTCTTTTTTGAGAACGATAGGTAATAAGTACTCCCGGTTTTGGGATAAGATGGTACAACCAACCCGATCGTTGAAGAGGGAATCCTTCACGTCTCTGGGGACTTACTAGAGGTCTTGATGGAAACTACCCGGTCCTTCCGAGAGGGAATCCCTTGAGGAGGAGTTGGCGACCACCAAGAGGGGTGTTTGGGTGGGTAGTGGCTTTTCTGGGAGAAGAGAGCCTCCTTTCTGGGATGACCTAAAGGAGTCGAGAGAACTCCAAATGCAAACTAAATGCAAGTGAGATATCAAGGAGTGAGAAGCAAACAAGAAGAAAATAAAACCATGCAATGATCAAGAGAGTACTGGAAAACAAGGAAACAAGGCAATGATGTAAAGTCAAACAAGGATGAAAGCAAGTACTAATTCAACTAAAGACAAGTTTTAGAGGAGAAATTAGACTTTGTAAAAGAAAATAAGCAAAGATGCTTAGCAAGGTAATCTTCATAATGCAAAGTCAAAGTAAATTGATTAAAGCAAGCCTAAAATTAGATGGAGCTTTGTTTCTTTTAAAAGAGGACCCACGGAAAGAAAGCAAAACCAAAGAAACTAAGTGATGCTAAAATGAAGCAAGTAGACAAGCAAGCAAGTGAATAAGAATGCTAGGAGAATGTAAGAACCCAAGCAAGAGCCAAAGCAAGGATGAGCATGTTGGACATTCTTTTAAAAGGTGAAAAGAACTCACTTAAGCAAGAGTGGTCCCACCGTGGTCGCCAAAAGGTGTAGGCACCCGGACGAGCCGGTTTGGCTCGCGTTTGTCGGTGAGAGAGAGAGAAGAAGAGAAGAAGTGTGTGTAGTGAAAAGTGAAGTGTGTGGTCGCTGTGAGCCGAAGGCTCCAAAGTGTGATTAGGTGTTAAGCAAATGAACCAAGAAGAAGGAGTTTGACCGTCGTACCTTGGGGATGTAAACGGGGGAGATTGTTTGGTTCTAACTTCTCCTTTCTCACCGGCCGAGAGGGGAGAGCTTTAGAGAGTTCTTTTCACTTACGATCGGATTGAAACTTCACTCCGGTCGATTCATCTAAGAATGTCCTTCGCATAAAACATGAAGAAAAAAAAACAAATGAAGATCATTAGCTCGGCGTAAGTATAGCATCATGCTTCGATAAAGACTCTAAATCATGCAAAAGGGAATGAACTAACCGGATCGGGACGGAATCCCAACCCCTATTTTTGGTAGGTTTTTAAACATATATGAGATGCAAAAAGGATCTAATGCATGCCAAATAACATGATGAACAAGGCGTTAAAACGAAAAAGGAAGACAAAAAACTCGATTAAACTAAGCGATCTGCTCCGAAAATGGCAAAACGAGCTTCGCGCTTGCTGGTGCCCCATAAATAGGGCGCTAGTTGCAAAGCCCCCTTTATGGGGTGCGTTGACCAAGTTGTCAAAGAGCCCCCGTACACGGGGCACCGAGTCTCCGGCCCGAACAGATTTTCTTCCCCTCTTCGCAACGCTGCTCCGGAGTGCTGGGCGGCTTCCGGGACGAAGTAGGGGCTCCTCCTTGTAGACAATATGCAAATGAAGCTAATGAAGGGTGGTTTGGATGCTGGATGCAAGAGGAGAGATGGATAGAAGCTATCAAAGTTGAGAGAAAAAACATGCTTCGGGGTGACAAAATGGTAAGGTTTTTTGGTTTTGGTGGACGATTTCGCATCGGTTTGGAAGGCGGGAGGTGAGAGTGGCTTGAAAACGTAGTCTTGGATGGGTTCTAAGGTGTGAGCCGGACTTGGAACCTCCTCCAAGCTCCAAATGGAGGTCTATTTATAGCTTAAAAGATGGCACTTTGGTCATTTCCGAAAAGCGGTGACATGCGGCATAGCGCCTCCCCATATATGGGGCACCAAGTATCATGAGGTCCGTCGGATCGACAAGACGAGTCACCGTGGGGGGTCAAATCAGCCGGTCGGATCGATTTTGTCGGTGCCAGGCGCTCGTATATAGGGCGCCCGGTGCCCTATATATAGGGCGCCCGGTGCCCCGCGAGGGCGCTGTGTGCCTCGTTTAGGTGGTGCCTCGGTGCCCTATAAATAGAGCGCCAGTGTGCCCTATATATATGGTGCCTGTGTGCCCCATATACAGGCGCCTGTGTGCCCTATATGCAAGGTGTTCGGCCCAACTGATTGTTCTATTGGATCCCCTTCGGAATGTCCCAAAAATTTCGATCCGTCCGGAAAACACGATTTTCTTTAAATATTCTCCATGAAAAACAAGAATTTAAACTCTCCGACTAGGCCAAAATTGCGTGTCTACAAGCAACCTATACTCCTTCTCCCTAAGGGAGGCATTAATATTCTTAAGTTTCCTTAGGATATTCTACAAGCCAACACTTTATAGTCTTATATTCCAACTTGACAGGGTATATACTTCTTCACTAAGTTAGGACATTCTCAAACCTTAACTTGCTTAAGGTCAAGCTTTAATCCCTTTCCATATCCGATATGAAACAATTGGAATATATTTGGAAGGTACCGATTTAAGATCAAGTGCCTATATTGAGTGCTAACCCCTAAATAGACAAAGAAGAATTTTGCAGTTGTTGTCATTATCCATATTATGTCCCCACACAATATGGCTTCTCATTTTAGCTACTCAATTAAGCTAAAATGTATAAGAGGCGTACCATCAAAATTAGATTCTACTATCCTTCATTTATGTGTGAATTATTACTTAAGTATCCCCTCTTTGATCTCATCAAAGAGTTCTAATACTCTTTTTCATTAATATTTCCTCTTCATTCTTAATCTCCCAAACAATTTCTCAAAGGTTTTGAATTTGTACTTCATAAAGTACATATTTCCATACCTAGAGAAGCTATCTTTGAAAAATAATGAAGTTGAAAATATTATCTCCTTCTAACATTAATAGATATAACTAATATGCATCTAGATGCATGAGTTCTATAAACTCATTAGCCCTCTCTCCATGTCTAACAAATGAAGAGTTGGTCATTTTGCTTAATAAGATAAGACTTCTGTATAGTTAATGATTCCAAATCATTTACCTATATGTTACTATCCCATAGTACTCCTTAAGTCTTCTCTTATATATATGATCAAGATTATTAAAAACAACAGATTGATCAATATCAATCTACTTCTACCTAATGACGATTATTCACACATATTATAAGAGCATACATATCCGATATGAAATAAACTCTTTGTCATGCTCCTACTAATAAACACTTTACAAGTTATCATTTTCACACCATAGAATAAATCTCCATTTATTCAACTTGTAAAAATGAAAACAATATTCTTTTGGAAGGATAATTAAGACAACTCTAGAAGGCTATAGAAAATTTCATCTCTCACTAGTAATGACGCAACATTTTGTACCATTTCATATGTAGGTGAACAATCTTCTTTAAGCCTTCATTTACTTGCTATTATCTACAACTCATTGTAGATATATGATGCATATCTGGCCCTATACTATTATATGCATCCCTAATATCTTTTTGTAGAATACACATATATATATTATCTTATATTATTGAATGTGTATTTAAGACAAGTAAATATTAATGACATAGATACATGGAGCTTCTTAAGCTCCACCTTTGCATTATGTGCAACACACTTTGCATTTCTTCTTCTACTTACCATCATCAAGATAGTCGAAGAATGCTATGTCAAATTTGGGTTGTAATATCTTTAATTTACTTCTTTGACTTTTAACTATCACTTTCTATCTTCTATCTAATGATCTTACTTCTTTCTATTAGTCTTACCAACAAGAAGTATTCGAGACGTATTATTCTTATTACCTTTAATTAGCTCATCACCCTGAGCCATGATAGATATCACATCCATCTATCCATGTTGCCACTACTATTTTTATCCTGATTGAGGCCAATATCCGATATAAGACAATTAATACATCTTTTCAACGCAGATAAGATCTTATCTTCTCTCACATCATTAGATAGTGTAGGATATACTTACTTCTCAAGTAGGATAGTCTATAGGTCAACTATGAGAACTATTCTCTTAGTTCTAAACCAATATAAGAAGTGTGAGCCATATTGTAATACTTAGTATCTAGCATGCTAGATTAATGGTGGTTTATAATATTCTACAACAAAGATATAATTATATCAACATTACAGACATTCATTAAAAATTAAGATATGGTCTTTCATCCTAATTTATACTCCCAATTAATTTTCGATTTTAATTTGCATAACCCTTATTATGCAAAGACGGGATATCACAATAACATCCTAGTGGGGACCAAGACCCTACTAACTTTATGGTGATAACCTTGTGGGAAACACAACAAGTCATCCCATACTTAATAGGTAGGTAACTTTTTACCAATTGCAACTCATGCAATTCTTAGTCATTCAAATTTAGAGTTATAACCTTGTGGGAAACACAACAAGCTACATACTCTAGCGGGTCCAATCCGCTACTGTTACGTTATGAGAATGGATTCTCAATACAGCCCTTCAGGGAAACACAACAAGGCCATGCAAATGGTCCACCCCAAAGTTCGGCAAATGCCTTAGCCATGATCACCAATCCCTTGCTGAATGAGTCTTGTGGGAAACACAATAAACCCATCCAATCTAAGATTGGCTCATCAAGACCATAACAACGGAAGGCTACGTGAGTCATTCTCAATGTCTCACGTTTATCGACCTAATTGAAACGAGGAGAGATTTTATTTTAGTCTCATCAACATAGGGGCTACATATAAATATTAATATACCTTTGGAATATCATATATTTAAGGTATAATCAGATAATACACCACATATCAAATATGTATTAAAATATAGGTACGTGCACTTCTAACCCTAAACACACACACAAGGCACCCCTATAGGTGTACCCTTGCTTCAGAAGCTTGAGTTGGCATGCTCCCACTGCGATGGGTGCTTCTCCAAGTGCATTCCCGCTCTCCATTCTTCCACAAGTCAGGCTTCTAACCATTACAAGCGCCTAAAGGGTACACAAACCCACAAATGTACAAATTCATAACAAGAAACCTTAGGTTTTAACCAAGGGGGAGTACACAAATGGGGAAAGTTGCAGAATGCACAATCAGATTGTATAGAGAGAGAGGAGGCACACGCAGGCCCCATTTAATAACATAACCAACTTAATTAACCAAGCAATCAAAAGCAAAGCATACTAAGTCCATGCCATCACTCCCTCCATACGCACACCAACATTCATCATACGAACATAGAGCACATACGTGATAATTATATGAGATATATCATATATACCATCATAAAATTATATAATTGCATTCTTTGAAATTCCAAATTTCATGCTTGCTCTACTCTCATAAAATAAATAACATGAAATGCACATATAAACAATTTACATGCATAAGACAAGCAATACAAAATATTCGTAAGATGATCTATGCTATTCCAAATTTTTTTCGTAGCAACAAATTAATACAAGTCCAAATCATAATTTTTAAAAATCACATTTTTCAGAATTTATTTGAACACTAATTTAATCAATAAAGATTTTAAAACAATTTTTAAAATCATTTATAACATGATTCTTTGGCAACCAAAGTCCAAAACTATTTAACAGTTCATAAAACATTTTACAAACCTATTAAACAATTTATCAAAACTTATATAATAATTAATTTTGATCTTAAAACAATTTTAAAAATCAAAATAGTAGAATTCAATGACAAAATAGTAAAACTTTATTTAATAAGTCAATAAACACTTTAATAAATTATTAAATAAATTTTACAAATTTTCTAATTTTTATGGAATTTTCTCGGGTAATTTTTCTGATCAAAAAAGAATTTTAAACTATTTAAAATCATTTTCGAATTAAATAAATCGAAGGGGCAGCAGCGCCCGGCCACGGCACCGGCGTTCGGGGCCAGCTTCCGCCATCGTACTCTGTCAGTGCCGGCGCCGGCGGCCGCGCGCCGCTCGCGTGCGCGCCGCGCGCCCCCGACGCCAACGCAGGCAGCCGCGTACCCCCCCGCCCGGGTGCGCTGCGCCGCTGCCACGTACCCTCACCGCGCCCCGGCGGGTCCTGGACCCGATCCGTACTCTCCGTCTTCTCCGCCCGATAATGGCCGTGCGAGCGCTAAAACCCTAGTAAACGCCCCGACTTTCGGGCCTTATTTGGAGGGGTCAAACGGGAGCTCGAAAAATACGAAAAAATATGCGTTGGAATCCTTAAATAATAAGGATTCTATTTATATAAGTTTAATCTTTATGAAAAATTCTATCCAATGTGCAGTTTATGTTAGTTGCCACGGTCAGTAATTAAACCAAAACGAAATGGTTTTCTTCAAATCCTGCACCTCCAAGGGCCGTTGAGTGTCCAACAACTTCTTATGGAACTCTAGGAAACTTAATTTCCCTATCTTCCTACATCATTAGATAGAGGTATTTGAGTCCAAATAGGTAAGTTCATCTACTCCCCCCACTGCCGATTTTCTTTGACATTACGATCATCTTAGCAACTTTCCGAACTCATTTTCGGACTCTCCTGGATGGCTAAAATTCGTTGAGGTTTGGTGAATTGGAAAGATCTCATCCACGAGAATCGAATAAAACTAACTACACAGTTTTGTATCTTATACTTAACCGTGATGATCAAATCAAAACTCGCCTCGTACACAAGCCGGAAAGTTAAAAAAATCAAAATAAATCAAGCCCAATTTCGATTCAACTTAGACCAAGGCTTCGAACCGGGCTCGATACTGCATCGTAAGGAATCAATACATGACAATGGAAAAATTTTAATTCCATAAAACCATGATCTTTGCCTCTCGATCGATGCCGAACGAGTAAAATCGGGAACCGAATACGAAGTAGAACGAGAGTACATCATGCGACCCCTAAAATCCCTCACCATGGATGAAGAGAGGACATTCCTCCTTGCTGAAAACCGTTCAAATGTCCGGTCTCTTAGCGGTATCCACACGATCCGGCTTCAATAGACGAGTTCTCTCTTCCTTCGGGCCTCCGCAAACCTTCCGTATCCAAGCTTGACCATGGGTGATCGCCTTCTAGAGAGAGAGAGGAGAAAGAGAGGAGGCTTGGGACGTGCTCAGACCTATGGCTTGTTAGGGTTTGGCTTCATAAGCTATTTATATATAGAAGATGGAATTTTTCACAAAAACCCAAAACTTCTATAAAATTGCGTCCATGCCCTCATCTTATTGACCAGATCTATTGTGTGTGATCCACTAGGCCCAATAGTCAATTTGGTTGAAGGCTTAATTAATTTAAAAGAACAATTCCTTTAAATTAAATCAAAACCGTTATCCGATAACAGTTTTTACGGCTTTCTGAACATAAAGGGTACAAGTCACATCCTATGATCCCAAATGACTTTGGGGAGTTAAATAACATCCATTGAGCATTTCCATCATCAATTACCACACGGATTTAAATTCTCGTTCATACAATGTCCCGGTTGGTCAGGGGTTCGGCACTGACTGTCAACCCCTAAGTATTCCAACTCTATGAAATCTTGTACTCAGGAATGGATCAACTGGAAAACTCCTTTTCCAATTATCCTATCTACCTTGGCCAAGGATTTAGAGTACTATCCATAGGACATTCTCTCTCTCCTACCGAGAGTGAACGATCCCCTATTGTCTGCTCAATTGCCTCCATCAGGTTTTCCATATACCCAATCCATTAACTATATAGGACCACAATGCTAAGTGATCCATCAGTCAATAGTCAAAGTACATAGTACGCCTGGCAAGACATCTTTGGCGACTCAGGTCAAAAATCTAACCGTGCTATTGAGATGTAAGAATAACCTGATAGACAGTTCGGTAAGATACCGATCAGGTTTTCTTAAATTGGTCAGTTCAATGAACTCATTCCACTAATGAGCACCTGTGTGTGTATCTCAGTGTCCCCACACTGATGACTAATGAGATATGTCATTCTCATCATATGAGAAGACATCACACACACTAGTCTATCCGGATTCTTG